>SKCR01023905.1:0-48314 GCA_019454045.1 Zanthoxylum bungeanum | reverse complement strand
CTATATAAACAACCCAAACCAACACCAACGTCCCTCCTGATTCATTCACGCCACAAAGCAAACCTTCATCAGCCTTCACTTCACCCTCACGGCACAAACAAATCCTTTCATTACAAGTGACATAAGTAAGGGACCATTCCGAACCCAACGGTTTGAGGTCTTCCCTTGCGAGGGGTGAGTGCGGCCTTAAATCTCATTTTCCCGGTTCACACCGGTTGGCGACTCCATTATTCTCCGGTTTAGTCCCCAGTGGCTACTCCGTACTCCCGACTAGGCCGCGAGCCTAGAACAGCATGCGTCGTCCAGTTTCTGTGTCCCACAATTAACATTTGACTTATATCTATTATTAAAATTATATTAGTAGCTCTTGTGAAGTAAAGCAACGCAAATGTCACCCTCTTTGTGCTTCTCTTATTTTGTGCTTGTTTTGTTATTATTATTGTTTTGTAACGTTGGAAATTATACCGTCAAATAACCCGACCCGAGTTTAAACGGAGCAGGTAAAACCTCCAGCCACCTCAGGCTTTTACAAAGAAATACACCCCTGGATTACTCAAACCCAGGACTTGACAATCAAATCCTAAACCTTTTGCCATCAAGTCACACCTCTTGGAGGCCTTGTTATTATGTTCTGAAGTGTAAACTCTTCCTCCACTCCACCAACCAAGATAGGCAAAGGCTATCGTTTGATCTCTATTGAGGAGTTTGATGGAGGCATTGTGGGCCACCTCCAAGTCAAGCAGAAAAACTATACCTACGGCCCATATATCCCCCTCTTGCAGCTCTATGTCAAGTAAGTAGTGATTGACTAAACTTGAAATGCTTTTTGCATGTAGCTGAAAACGATCATTTTTCATTATATTTTATTATTTGGTTAGGCATGAAACTGAAGATCAATTGAGAGATCACATAACAGACGAACAGAAGCAAAGATGGGAAGTGTCGTACAATGTTTTACCAAAAGAGCAACCACCAAACCTAAAACAAGCCATTGTAAATGTTGTATGGTATGCAGTTCTGCAACTGTCAAGAACTTAGTTGCTAAGTTTTGAGAGTTGTTTGTTGTGTTTGTCAATCGCATCAACATGAGGGAGATGTGTGTAATTTATGCTGCTGAGTTGCGAATAACAACAAATTAGCATGTTGTTATTTATGTTATAAGTATCCAGATCTGTTATAAAGGGCTGGTGATCAAGCTAATTTCTGATATGAAAATTCTTGCTTGTTTCTTAATCTTTTTCAATGATTGTTGTTACTATAGAAAGCTTGTATTCTCCTCTTGTAATCCGTACTCGAGTTCTTGGTGAATTAATATAGATTGAGCATTAGTTTTCCCCTCAAGATAAAAAGGCTTCGATTTTGTTTGTTCTGCATTTGCATTGTTCTTCAATTCTATCTTGTATAAATCTTGGTTGTTCTTTATTGATCTTAGGAATCAAGATTGTTGATTTAGGGTCTCTTAAGAGCTTCAATCTTAACAGAGTGATATAAAAGCTCGGTCAGTTAATGATGGCTATGACAAAGATTGATCTTGAGAAGTTTACAAGTGATGAAGATTTCACTCTCTAGAAGTTGAAGATGAAGGTACTGTTGGTGCATCAAGGCCTGGAATTTGCTTTAGAGGACGATCAAGGATACTCAAAAGCCTTTGCTAGTTCCCTAATAGAAACCCAGAAAGCAGACTTTCTCAAGAAAGCATATGGTGCCTTAATCTTGAGCCTAAGTGATGAGGTTCTGAGGGAGGTGTCTGGTTAAAATACAGTAAGGGACATTTGGAGGAAGCTTGAAGCCCTCTATATGACCAAATCACTTGCTAACAGACTGTATTTAAAGAAGAAATTGTATGCCTTCACCATGGCAGAAGGTACCTCAATAAAGGAGCATATTGATAACTTTAATAAGATCATCTTAGATCTTGAAATCATTGAAGTTAAGATTAATAATGAAGACAAAGCAATCTTGATGTTAAGTTCTATGTCTGATTCATATGAGAACTTTGTTGATATCATGCTCTATGGGAGGGATACCTTGATGATGGAAGATTAAGAACACTGTAAAGAATAAAGATAAAGAAAAGGCCAAGATGAAGAAGAGAAATTATTTCTACTGTAAAAAAGAAGGGCACTACATTAAGGATTGTGCAGAAAAGAAGAAGAAATACAGTCAGAAGGGGTCTGGAGATGCTGCTGTAGTTTTAGATGAGTCCTCTGATGATGGATACCACAGTGCTGATTTATTAATAGCATCCAATGCTAGCACAGAAGGTCAGTGGGTACTGGATTGAGGTTGTTCATTTCATATGTGTCCTTATAGATCTTTGTTCCATGAGTATGAGTCAATTGATGGTGGTAGAGTTTTAATGGGGAACAACAATATATGTAAAATTATTGGAATTGGATCTGTAAAAAAATAGAATGTCTAATGGGGTCACAAGGACTTTACAATCTGTGAGGCATGTGCCTGAACTAAAGAAAAATGTTATCTCTTTAGGCATGCTAGATAGTTCAAAATACCACTTCAAGTCAGAAAATTGAGGTATAAAAGTGATGATGGGATCTGAAGTAGTGAAGAGGGGTGAAAAGAAAAATGGCTTGTCTGTGTTAAAGGGTTCTTCAGTCTCTAAGAATGCAGCAATGTTAGCCATGTCTGATGTAAATAAAACCAAGCTATGGCATCATAAGCTTGGCCATATGAGCATGAAGGGATTGCAGGAACTTAGCAAACATTGCCTCTTCTGTGGTAACAAGATTGAAGAGTTACAGTTCTGTGAGTATTGCATATTTGGAAAGGCTCATACAACTAAGTTTGAGAAAGAAATACACAAGACTAAGAGAGTATTAGACTATGTGCATTCTGACTTATGGGGCCCTGCACAAGTAAATTCTATTGGGGGTGGCAATTACTTCATGTCCCTCATTGATGATTACTCAAAGAAAATTTGGGTGTATATCCTCAAGTCAAAAGATCAAGTTCCTGAAAGGTTCAAGACCTGGAAGGTTTTAGTTGAAACTCAAACAGAAAGATGGGTCTAGGCCTTAGATACTGATAATGGCCTTGAGTTTTGTAACAAGCTGTTTGATGAATTCTGCTAAAGACATGGCATAACAAGGCATAAGACTGTCAAATTCACACCTCAGCGGAATTGCTTGGCTGAGAGAATGAATAGGACTTTGATTGATAAAACAAGGTGTATGCTTCTGAATTCCAAGCTACCGAAGAGTCTGTAGGCTGAAGCTATATCCACATATTGCTATTTGGTAAATAGAAGCCATTCATCTGCCATTGAGTTCAAAACTCTAGAAGAAATGTGGTCAGTGAAGCCCACAAGATATGATAATCTAAAGGTGTTTGGATGTCTTGCCTATGCACATGTGAAACAAGAGAAGCTTGATGTTATCAAATGAGTATTTGTTGGCTATCCTGAAAGTTTTAAAGGCTTTAAGGATTGGTGTGGACAAAACAATAGGTGTATTGTAAGTAGAGATGTGACATTTGATGAGAATACTGTGATTAAAGGAAAGGTAAGTCTTGTATCCAATACTAAAGTTGAGTGAGGCAACAAAGGATCCTAAGGTTGAGGTGGAGTTTCTGGATGATGGAGTCCCTAGTTAAAATGGTGAGTATGATGTTATACTACAAGGAGACATTGAAGAAACTAATAAGTCTGGAAATGGTGAACCATGAGCTTCTGATTTGAGGGACTATAATCTTGCAATAGATAGGGTCAAAAGGCAGACCAGACCACCCAAAAAGGTATGCTGATATGATCTCTTATGCCTTGATGTGTGCTAAAGATGCAGAGATTGAAGAGCCTAGGAACTACTCCGAAGCTTTAGAAAGCAGTGACAGTGAGAATTGGAGGTAATGAGAGAGGAAATGGACTCCCTAAAGAAGAATCACACATGAAATCTGACTAGTAATCCAGAAAATACTAGGGTTGTGAGTTGTAAATGGATATTCAAAAAGAAAGAAGGCATTCCAGTGGTTGAGCCCCCAAGGCTCAAAAAGGCTGGTGGCAAGAGGGTTCACTCAAAAATAAGGGGTGGATTTTAATGAAATCTTCTCACCAGTGGTCAAACAAAGCTCTATAAAAATTCTGCTGGCTATGGTGGCTTTGCAAAATTTGAAGCTTGACCAAATGGATGTTAAAATTGCCTTCCTTCATGGGAAACTTGAGGAGAAAATTCTCATGGCCCAATCAAAGGGGTTTTAAGATAAAGGAAAAAATGATCATGTTTGTCTGCTCAACAAATTACTTTATGACTTGAAGCAGTCTCCAAGGTAATGGTATAAGAGATTTGATGACTCCATAACCTCTCACCACTTTAACAGAAGCAAGAATGACAGTTGTGTCTATTTTTGGAAGGTCAGATCAATGTGGAGTATTGTACCTTCTGTTGTATGTAGATGATATGCTTATTGCTAGTAAGTAAATGAGTGAGATTGGAAAGCTAAAGCAGTTGCTTAATGGGAAGTTTGAAATGAAGTATCTTGGTAATGCCAAGAAGATTCGAGGCATGGAGATAACAAGGGATAGGTCTGGTGGTACCTTATTTCTTAGCCAAGAGAAGTATATTGAGAATGTGCTTAAGAGTTTTGATATGTTTGATTCAAAACCTGTGTTTACACCTCACAGTTCAAAATTTTTTAGAAACAATGTCCTGAGAGTGACAATGACGGGTTCCAAATGGCTGAGATACCCTATGCACAAGCTGTGGGGAGCCTCATGTAGGAAACGCTTTCCCTCAACAACAGAAGTGGTTTAGGCACCGGATCGACCTAGAAAAAAATTTCCGCTCTCTCCCTCTCTTGCCCAAATCTGACCAGCCCCTGGTCAGATGTTTGCGTCAGTTTTAACAATACTTCAGCCCCGGAACAGTCCCCGAACAACCCCTGTGCATGGGATGAACCAAGCTCATTTGCATTTAAGCCCTGCGTCGCGACGCGAGGTGATTTGCGTCACGAAGCTCAATCTCATAAATTTATGTCTGGTTTTTGTTCTTGAGTGTGTCGCGACCAGAAAAAGTTGACTTCGCGACTAGCTCATCTCCACATCATGATGTGATAGCACTGCAGTCGCAACGCGCTCTGCCTTAAATTTTCTGTCTGGTTTTTGTTCTATGGCGCGTCACGATGCGCTAGCCTGTGCCTAATGGTTTGTGTATTGTCTTGAGTGCTCCATCAGTGCTATATCCAATCCCCAAACACTGAAGTGTGTGTAGAGAAAAGAAAAAAGAATAAAGTTTGTTCCAACTCCGAATGATCTTCCGAACTATGTCTCGCTACCAACAAAAAGAAATGTGGGTTCCACTCACAAAACAAAATCCCTATTTAGAGATTCAAAGAAGGTTTTGAAACCAACTCCCTAAACACTTTAGAGATTGAGTTAAGATTTGTCACACCAGAATTTTTATTCTCTATTTTGTTCTTCTTCTTTTTCTTTCAACACTTGAGAGAAAATAAGAACAAAGGTGGTTAGATTTTTCAAAAATGAAATCTTGTAAAGAAAAAAATTATTTTTTCTTTTTATACTTAGGGTTAATGTTTCAAAATCAAAACAACAAACCCTAGCAATATTTTCTTTTAATAAATTCAGCCACCTCTTTTTCTACACCTAATTTTTATAATAATCAACTTATTAATTGTCATTATAATGACAATATTTGATTGTCAAAATAAGGTGTAAATGACATTAATGAAATGTTGAATTTTTACAAATCACATTTAAAAAATTCTTCATTTTCATAAATGATATATTAAAAAATTTAATATTTATATTAAATTAAATGATTATCTCATAATCATTTATTTAATAAAAACCTTATATTATATATAATATAAAGTTACTTTTGTGACAAAATATATTACTAATCCCATTAATAATATATGTATGTGAGTATATAATTGGACTATCCAATTATATTTAATTTGCTACAGTTTATCGAGCTAGCACGGGGACCAAAATGGGCCTACGGTTTCGAGCTCCAATAATCCCGGAATATTAATTAAACCCTTAATTAAATATTATGAATTATTAACTTCAGGTTATTCCACTAAAAACCCAAAGCTGCATTCTCGTTGCCGTAGATAGATAATATAAGTCGAACTACGTCGGTGTCCATCGGTATAGTCATTGCATACGGTGGCCCTTCACGAGTATCTCATAATTAGAGTCAGGTCATATTATCTGTTATACCTCTCTAATTATTTTTTACCTTAAGTACCATTGATTCTCTAATGAATAATTTATTCATAACTATTATGAATATTAATCTTTCTATTCGCAATAGAAAGACTTGAGCGCTCTAATCGTTCAAGTACCGAATCAACCCTTTAAAGAAGATACTCATCTACTTCTCGTAAGAATAAGTGAACTTCATATTTATGTAAAACGTCCCCAATACATACCAAATCATGTCCCCAAAGTACGTAGTTATTAGTCATGATTGTTACATTAACCTCACTTTTATAAATCAAATGACATAGTCTGTCTTGCAGAAGTACATAGTACACTCAAGATTCAGATCAATCCATATATGACCATCTAGTAGATTGAAAAGAATTTCTTTATTTAACGGATATTATAAGAAATTCATTTCTATCTGGGTCTAGTCCTGAATGATCACATCATATAGGATGCCTTCATTCTCATGTCAGCACATGAACGATCCCGAATCACGGTCGTCATATAATTATAGAATGGACCGCAACTATAGATAAACCACAAACAAAGTACCTGATTTGCTTGCTGTAATGACCCGTAGTCTCTAATATTGTTACATTATAGTACCGTGGTATTACGGGACGAAGGTAACATAACATAAATTACGTTGGGACACAAATATACTCTTGGAACAACTTTGGGGATAATCGGTAAATTCTTCGAAAGTCGGATACGAGATTCTAAGATATTCCATTCCGGACAGCCCACGGTATTTGGGGCATAACTTTCTCATATGAACTACGATTTTTATGAATTTTATATTGTCGGAAATCTGAGATCGAGATCTACAATTTTCGCATTTAACATGTTTCCAAATTGGAATCAGAAATGGGCTAAAAATATGGATCAAAAATTTAGATGAATAGTATCCGAGGGCATTCTATTAAATTCTATAAGTCTCTCCAAAATTCTACACATTTCCTTATTTTAAAATGGCCAAGTATATAAGGGAACTATTCATGTATCCCTAACAAAAAACGTGAGGATGAGGAGGAGAATGAGGAAGAAAGAAGAAGGAAGAAGGAAAAAAGAAGAAGAAGGAAAAAAGAAGAAGAAGAAAGTGCTAAACAACCATTCATCAAACTAAGAAGAAGACAAGCTGCCATGGAGGCTTGAGGAATGAAGAAAAATCAAGAGAAAAAAGGTAAAAAGACTTGACCCGTAAACTTGGTTTGTTAGATTTTAGAAGCATGATGATAAAATAGGGATGTTGGGATGATAAGGATTGCATAATGGTAATTGATAAGTCAAGAAAGTGATTGTTGATTTAAATTACCGAAGTTTTGGAAGATTTGAAGGTTTTGTGAAAAACAAGGATAATGAGACTTGGAGAATTGGTTGAGGATGATAATTTAATGTAGAATTTGTGAATTTGAAGTTAAATAAGTTGGTTTGTGCAATATTTTGTTGTGAAAAGTGCTTGTGGTAATTTAGGTAGAGGATGAACATGGAGAAGTAAAAACAGAATCCTGGAAAATTGATTCACGTCGCGATGCTAAAGGGCTATGTGTTGCGACGCGCAAGGGAAAAATGGCAGCACATTTATGGATGTTGCGCGTCGCGACGCCAATGATTTACGTCACGACGCGTGGCATAAAATCATTCCCAAATCAATTTTAATTCATCCCAGTTCCACCCTAGCGTGTTAGAGACCACCCTTAGGGTCTCGTATCAGTTCGCATGCACACATTACATCTTACTACAAGTATGATATACCAAGTTACGATATCATGTACTTGAATTTAGTAGTTTAACCTAGTTCTAGAACTTATCTCGTGGTTTTTAGTCTAATCAAGTTATCGCTTATAGACCATTGCAGGAGTTTCAATTTCCTTCGACGAAGCGGTATAGCTCCAGGCAGATTCCAATCAGTGAGTTGACATTTTCCCTTTAAGTTGATTTTCATTTTATTATTTTACTTGACAGACTTACTTTCTCGCATTTAGGGCGTTAGCCAAGTTCATTTTCAATTATATTTTGATTAAGCATATTTTGAGAAATGATTTAGAAGAAAGAAATATTTTCAAAACATGAGTTTTATGTTTTACGAGGCACGGGGGAAAAACCCACCTCAGTATGTAACTTGTACAGACATGGAATTGACGAGCAACACATGTGCACATGTAGAGGAATGGGGGGATGGCGATATGTAACGCCCTCAGATTCTAGTTCAGGACTAGGGAAAACAGATGCCCATAAATTCTAGTTTCAGAGCTTGGAGGGTAGCATAGATTAGCACCCCCAGTTCTAGTTCAATGGCTTGGGGGACGGCGATACGTAACACCCCAAGATCAATAGTTTCAGGGACATGAATGGCATGCTTTGGGGGACGGCGATACGTAACGCCCCCATACGTCAAGTTTTTCAGAGACAGATCAGTTTTCAGATGTCGAGTTATCATAAAACAGTTTTTAGAGATCCGATTTTCAGAAAACATTTTTTCAGAAACAAGTTTTCAGAACCAGACTTTCAAAAGTGAATTTTAGTCAATCTTTACAGAAAGAGTTCAGATGACGAGATTTTTCAGAAAGAAGCTCAGAGTTTTCAGACAGAAAAAAAGTTTTCATATAAAGCTATTTCTTGAATTTTTGGTTTTAGAACCAAATATTTTTATAATAGTATTTTTGTTTTATGTCCACTGACTTAGATCGTACAACGATCTATCCCCCCACTCCCAGTTTTCTTTGTGTTACAGGTATTCCGGAGGACGAGCTCGTGGGAATGGATACTGATGGCAGTCATTAGAGGGTTTGGTCCACCAGGTCGAGTCAGAGTTCAGTTCAGACAAAGTCAGAGAATGTCATGTAGCATATAGTATGTTTAGTAAAGAGTATGCATGTATAGAGTTATAAGTGTTCATTTCTAAAGTTGTAATGTACAGTGAATTTGGGTATTTAGTTTGTAAAGCATTATACATTTATGAGATTGAGTTGGGCATTAGCCCCGTGTATGAGTTTATGTATCAGATGAGTTTAATGTTGTTAGAAAATCAGAGGCTCAGGGGGATAGTACGGCTTATTCCCTGCCGGTAGCATCTCCTGGATTGGGGATGTTACACTTGCTCTCTATGGACTATTTTAGATTACTCAATTCAGATTGAAATCCTCTTGTGTATGACACTCATACACTAAGTCTGAAGGCACATGAGTAATCAAGGGTAAACAAGATAATTTACAATATGCGATTTAAATCAAACATTTTGATAAATGAATAATGCATCTTTTATTTCATAACAAATAATTATGTTTACATTATATGAAGCTCTATGACATATATCCCAACACCTCATGTATGCAATGGGGTGCAAAAAGGCTGGCATAGCTTATGTTATGAGTGTAGTGAGCATATTTATGGCAAACCCAGGCAAAGTCCATTGGGATGTTGTAAAATGGATCTTGAGGTATTTGGAAGACATTTCAAACTATGGACTGATGTATGGGAAGCATAAGAGAGAGTCAAGTGAAGTCAGAGGCTTTGTGGACTCAAACTTTGCTGGTGATTTAGACAAAATGAAGTCAATCTCAGGCTATTTATTTGATTTTGATGGTTGTCCCATTAGCTGGAAAGCTTCATTACAGTATGCAGTTGCCTTGTCCTCAACTAAGGCAGAGTTCATTGCTACAATAGAGGTTGTGAATGAGTCCATATAGTTAAAGGGAATCTTGAATGAACTGTGGCTGGATCAGAGGACTGTGAGTGTGTTTTATGACAACCAAAGTGTCATATATCTGATAAAGAATCAGATGTATCATGAGAGTATTGGGTTTTCTAGGTCTTCCCAAGATCAATTAAGCAATGAAAAGTGCGAATACAACAAAGTATAGTTGCGGAAATACTCACTTTGATCGGATTTACGATGCGATAAACACAAAACTTTTGCTCCATTGATGAAGCTCTCGGCCATGCCCAAAATTTGTGCTCTAAGTTTCGGTCAACCCCTCTTTGTGTGCTCCAAGCTCCAAGCTTTGTGTGTGATTTCATGCTCATGAATGGGTTTCCCTATCACCTTTGTAAGACCCCTTGGATGTGCTAGCATCATGGAAAAATTTGCTACAAATCTTTCCTTGTTCATCATTGTTGTTCTCGGCAAAGAGAAGCAATAGAGAGAAAAATGGCTCCTTGGCCGAATAAGGGAGAGAGAGAGAGATGAGTGTTGTGTGTGTTGTGTAATCTAATACACAAAATGAAAGTCAAATACCAAAATAATAAAAATTGTAAATGTCTTTCAAGCCATCACTTTAGTGTGTTCCACACTCAACCATCAACCATCAACCAACAACTTCCATCACATTAAAGTGATAAAGTTGATTAGTGATGTGACGCGTGATGTGACTTTTGGGCCCCACTTGATTCGAAATGCGAGTGGGCCCGTAAACACTCCCGGCTCGGGTTCGTTAATTCTGAATTACTGAATTTTTCGTTGCGACGTAATTAAATAAAATTTAATTAATAATTATGCCTAGCAAAATTACTATTCATGTCGCTAGCGAATTAATTCTAAATTAACTCGTTTGCCCGAATTAAAATCTAATTTTAATTCCGCGTCGAAATCTAATTTCTTATAATATATCGAATATATTATTTTATCGATTAATTCCAAATTAACCGTTCTCTCTCTTTATAATAGTATTTTATCTCAGATAAAATATCTCCGTAATTAATCCCAGATTAATTTTCTCTCTCTTCTAATTAATCTCAGATTAATTATGTGCGAGTCATATGTCATCGGTGAATCTTCGGGAAGCGACCCATGAGATCCCCGGATATGTTGGCAGTAAATTCGGTCGTCGGACTATCCGAATACGTACGTACCTAGTACTACGTTTTTACCGATTTACAAGACATGGTTGGCTTCTAGCAAAGCACCGTGCTTACCCAATTCTCCAGAAATATTCTTAAAGGAATACGTAATCTATATCAGGCGTAGTATACGTAGTATTGCGTATTGCGATCCAGTATCGGATGTCACGTGCTAGGCCTGGGGCTGGAATTGTGTCTGCCTCGTACGAAGCACATATCAGATCTCTGGTAACTAATCTCTATAATCGGATAATCATGACCTAGTCATATTATCCCGATGACTGCAGTACTAAAGAGTACTAGTTCCATATCATGCGTGATCATCATCTCCATATGACTGGAGTGATACTTCCATCTTGACATCACACCCAATACACTACGATTCTCAATATACCCAGAAGAGGCGTACACAGAACCTGTTAAAGCCTGGACGACCAAAACCAAAGTATATTGATTGTCGCAAGTATTAGCGGTGCAAGTCTCAAGTTAAGACCAAATACACCTACCCTGATTCGGACTTCCATAGACACATAGTCTAACTACTAATGGAATTCTGAGGGGTCTATCCAGAGTGAAGCTGTTTCCGTACCATCGGTAAACACAACCTCCTATTACACTTGCATGAGTATCCAATACCCAAATATATGAGAACTATGTCGTTATGCTCCCACAACGCGCACAAGTGCAATACTAGTCTATTCCGCATTATCGATGTCCAATCTCGATAATACTCTGACTATGGATGTTTTAATGATTAAACCTTCATGGATTGATACTGTCTCATATCTTATCAATCTGGAACTAATCATATGGACTTTTATCATTTATATATCCCGGTAATCTAATTACAAATGATAAAAGAGTAATTTCATTTGTCACATAGTTAATTTGTACAACAACACCATGTTATGTACAAATAGTGATGCTATGGGTCACAATTGTCCAACAGAGAGGACAAAGCACATAGATGTCAAGCATCGGTTTATAAGGGATGAAGTTTCAAAAGGGACTGTGGTGGTGTCAAAAATCCACAATGATGTAAATCCAACAAACATGCTTACTAAGTGTCTACATGGTTTTAAATTCATATTTCGTGTAAATCTGATGGGAATCATGTGTGATTCTAGTTGAGTTCAAAAAGAGTCTCAGAGGTTGATGGGTTTTTTTATTTGTGTTGCTTGGATTAATCAAGTTTATGTTAATATGATTGCCAAGGTGGAGAATGTTGTATGGTATGCACTTCTACAACCGTCAATGACTTAATATTGCTAAGTTTTGAGAGTTGTTTGTTGTGTTTGTCAATCGCATCAACATAAGAGAGCTGTGTGTAATTTGTGCATGATGAGTTGCGAATAACAACAAATTAGCATGTTGTTATTTCTGTTATAACTGCCCAGAATATGTTATAAAGGGCTAGTGATCAACCTAATTTCTGATATGACAATTCTGGCTTGTTTCTTAATCTTTTTCAGTGATTCTTGTTGCTATAGAAAGCTTGTATTCTCATCTTGTAATCAGTACTCAAGTTCTTGGTGAATTAATACAGATTGAGCATTAGTTTTCCCCTCAAGATAAAAAAAAAGTCATTGATTATGTTTTTTCTGCATTTACATTGTTATTTAATTGTGTCTTGTATCAATCTTGGTTGTTCTTCGTTGATCTTGGGAATCAAGATTGTTGATTTAGGGTCTCTTAAGAGCTTAAATCTTAACAGCAAGAACATGAAAGAACCCAATAGATGTCTCATAATACTCGAGCAATGTCCTCATATTTAACTTCACAGTTGACCCATTTAGCTTTGCCATGAAGAGACAATTAAACAGGCAGAACCTTTTCAATACAAGCTCTGATGAGTCCGACCCGTTTTTTCCAATGGTCTTTAGAGACCAGTACCTTGAGATTTCAACAAAATTACTAAAAGACGCCTCACTGTATAGCCTTAGTAAAAACACTATCTATATGGAATCAAACTGTATCCAAATGATCTTTACACTCTCTACACATCTGATGTCTCAACCATTAATCTTAATACTGATCTTTAGAAGTCCAACCCGGTTTACATGGATCTTAGGAATGTGAATGGTGAGGCTGCAGCGCATGGAGTGTTGTTGCTTAGCAGTAATAGCATGGATGTTTTCTATAAAGAAACATCTTTGACATATAAAATTATTTGCGGTATTTTGAATTTTACTTCTTTTCTGAGTCTTCACCGCTTGCTAGACACGGTCAAGATTCCGGTTCGAAATCAAAACCAAATCGGAAGGAACCATCCGGTTCTGATTTCTTCTCGTTCAGGTTCGGGAATCGGAATCAGAATCGTTCCTTCCAAATCGGTTAGGGTTCTCACCCTAGCTGAATCGGAGAACCGGACAGTTCCAACGGTTCCAACTGGAACCTTTGGAAGCGTCCAGTTTCAACATAAGAATCAAAACCTTACGGTTTAATCGAACTGTAAGGTTCCACGGTTGGAACCGTTTGTTGCCCAACAGCTACTAGCCATTAGGCAACATTTGAGAGCCCAATGGCTAGTAGCCGTTGGGCTCTCTATTTGTTGCAGGGAGCCAAATGGGTCCCCGCAACAAATACAATAATATTTTTTTATTTGTTTTAAATTATTTATTTTATGTTAAATCTCTAAAAATAACATTGATAAAACAGTTAGTTTTATTGATAATTTAGGCATCACAAAATTTACTAAAAAATCTTTAAATATGGGTCATATTTCTTTTTTTCTACACACCAATAATTCTCTCATTCTCAATTCTCTCAATTATTCTTTATTTTTTGCAATTCTCTTAATTTTATAATTCTCCAATATTTAGAAAAAAATATTACCAAGCTCATCTGAGAACACCATGTCTAATGTCCTAACCCAAGAGAGCGGCCAAAGTGTCGGTACATGAAGAAGAGAAGTTAAGTCGTGATCTTCTGATATTTTCAAAATTCATTTTCATTTAGTCAAACAAAATAAAGGTTCAAGAGCAATATGCAACTATTGTGGTGTATTTTACAAATTTACTGGCGGTTATGGCCATATGAATAAGCACTTGGATAGACACCATGCCGCTGAAATCAAAGTTGATACATCACAAACTCAAATGTCCATGTACGCTTCATCTAGTATAGACACAAGTTCTTTAGATTTATTTAAATATTTTGATGCTAAAAATAGAGAAATATTACTAAATTTACTTGCATGTCACATCTTTCTTTAAGTTTTTGTGAAAAATACTTTTACTAATTACTGTCGAAATGCTTTAAATCATGATGCCTGTAAAATACATAGAAATACTACAAAACAGTAAAAATTTAAATTATACAAAGATGATAAAATTATTTTAAATGAATTATTTAAATATATTAAAGGTCGTCTTTCTATTTGTTCTGATATTTGGAGTGACCATTGACAAACACACTCAGACATGGGTGTGACTTGTCATTGGATTGATGTATCATGGAACATGCAAAAATGAATTATTGCATGTAGATTTTTTGATAAGCAATATACTACGCATAATATTTATAGAATGATTAAAGTAATTTTTGATTAATATGATTTATTGTATAAAATTTTAACAATTGGTTTTGATAATGCATCTGTAAATACTGTGTCAATTAGAGAATTACAAGAAATATGCCAACCAAATTTGGGGACCTGATTTTTTCATGTCCGTTGCATATCTCATGTCCTTAATTTATGTGTTCAAGATGGTTTGATTTATTTACAATGTCACATTGATCCTATTAAGAATGCACTTAATTGTATTTGTTCATATGCTAATGTTAGGAGAGAATGGACCAAGTTTTGTAAATTAAATAATGTTAAAACCAATTTAATTTTCACGAGATGTTCCAACTCGTTGGAATTCAACTTATTTTCTTTTAACTCAATATTTTGCTTACAAAGATGTACTATGTAGTTTTTTTCCCCAACATGATCAACATATAACACTTTTTCATAGTCAACGGGATATTTGTGAAAGAATTTTCAAAATTTTAAATTTTTTGAAGATGCAATAAATATTTTTATTGGTGTTTATTATCCAATATCAAATTTATTTCTTGTTTAATGTTTGAATATTGTTGCTACTCTAGTATGTTGAAAGTTCAAATGTGAATTATCTTATTTTATTTGAAGTTATTATTATAATGACGAGAAAATTGTTGACTTATTTTACCTTATTGCAATAGTTTTTTTATCCTAAATTTAAATTAGAAGGTTTGAATGGTGGCTTACAAACTTATTATGAATTTTTAGGAATAGATGATGAAATTAATGTTAGAAAAATAATACATGGAGTAAAAAAGATTTAATATATTTATTTAATGATTATATCAGTATATACAACTTGCAATCAGTAAGACACTCTAGTAACGAACTCGTACCACATTCAAGTCTTAGCATAGGTGATCATTGTTTAGTACAACGAAATAGAAAACAGTAGAAAGCCATGACTAACAACCCAGAATTAGATAATTATTTATCAATAAATTTTGAGTTTTCTGCTGAAAATTTTGTAGGTAAAAAATTTCAAGTACTTGACTGGTAAAACCGACATTAAAATATCTATAATGTTTTATCGATTATTGCTAAAGAGGTGTAGGCAGCACCTGTTTCTACCATTGCGGCTGAACAAGCCTTCAGTTTAAGAGGTAATATTTTAGAAGCGAGACAGTCTTCCTAAGCACCTTAGAAGCAACAACGTGTCTCGATGATTGGACCCGAGCTGATCTAAGGCAATAAGAAGATGCCCCCGATGATTTTGAAGACTTGTTTGATAATGCATTTGCAAGCGGAACGGGAGCCGAAGGATCAACAGTAGAAACAGATAATGATTATGAGTAAATAATTGTAATGGGGTTAACTATCTAAAACATATAATGGAACTACGTGAGCTTTGATTCCTCTCACCCCAAGAGGATATGTAGGCAACTTAAGTTTTTATAAATTTAAGTTCAATTTTTTTTTAATTTAAGTTTTTAATTTAATTTAATAAAATTCAAATTAATAATTTTTTTATTATATTTATTTGGTAATAATATCCAATTACTATTTTTTTGAATTTTTTTACATTTTACTTAAAAAAAATTAAATAAATTGAATCAGAATTGTCCGGTCCAATTTCAATTAACGGTTCCGATTTAAAACCGAATCGAACCCGTGGTCACCTCTGCTGGTTGCTAATGTTGATCAGTATACTGCATTTATCGGCAGGCCTGCTCCTATGCCTTACTGGTCTCTAGGTATGAAATCTCACTCTCTTTTTAACTTCGCTGTTTTTGTTTATTTATTTAATATTCTATGTGCTATTTTGGACATTTTTAGATTTAAGAAAGTAAAAGGATAGATTCGCTTTTGAATAGGGATTGTATAAAATTCTATTAGGATTATGTATGGTTTGATATGGGATTTAGAATGCGAATCATTATTTTATGTCTTAAAAATTTATATCGGAATTCAAATCATTTATCTAAAATTTGAGATGAACTAAAATTGATAAATCATGTTCCGTTTCGACAGTTTCCATCTGTATTTTTGAGAAACTTTATTCTATATTTTTTGTTATGAGATCATTATGTTTATTTAGAGTTGTTAATTAATGGGATTTTTAGGAGAATGATGGAGTCTCAAAAAACTGATTTGTTGTTTAAAGGGTAGATTTTTAAATAACTTGAAAGTTACAACACTCAATGTTTTGTTTTATGATGGCAATGGCATTTGTTTAATTCAAGCAATGCATATTCCTTTTATGTGGAATCATGATAAGCAATGAGGACCACCTGATTGGAAATGCATGTGGCAAAATGTTGATTGATTGGTGCTTGAGATTTTGATCATATGGTGATGGCAAGTTTGTGTTCAAGGAATGCTGTAGGGTACTGATATTTTGTCCTTTGACTTAAATTAGGCTGGTGGGTTGGTTTGGTTCCATACAGTTTAACTTTGTTGTCATGTTTTAAATATCTTATCCACCAGCGTGATGAAAAATGTGTTCGCATATATACGGTTTTATCGGGTATCACAACGGAGTATGAAAATTTGAAATTTTTCTAATTTCAAAAATTTTCTTTAGATTATGAAAATAAATTATTTATTTTAATAATGTTTCCCAAAAACTAATTTTAGAAATTACCAAAATGCCCTTGGCCGAAAATAGGCATAAAGTGTAAATTTTTGCATTTTTATCATTTTAGTACAAAAGTGCCAATTACACATTTAAGTATTTCCAAAACACTACCAAAATGATTAGTATACTTCTAATATACTTAATTACATCCATGAAATGAAAAGCCTCAATTTTAGCATTAGGCATAAACCCTAAATTATTTAATTAATCAAATTAACCAAATAACACTAAAATCAACTTACAATCAAGCTTTAATCCAAACTTTCCAACATCTCAAGTGTCTCACCACAATCAAAAACATACAAGAACAATTCTAGGTTTTCATAAAGTGGCATAAAAACTTTAGAATGACAACTAGCAATTCTTTAACAAAATTAAATCATAATAACACTTATTAAGCTTTAATTTTTCACTACACATGCAATCTTTCTTTCCAACAAGCTTCTAACAAATAGAACCCATATTCAAGAGAGTGAAAAACTAAAAATACATCTCATGTATGCATAATAAGCTAAGGGAAATAATTTCCTAACATAAGAATTAAGGAAACTTACCTTAAATTTCAATTCTTCAATCTTTAGCTATATGATTTTTATTCTCAATTCTTTCTCTTTCCAATGGTTTACTATTTAGGCTTTTGGTTTCATTGGAGAAGAAAATGAACAACCCCCACTTATATAGTTTAGTGGCCGAACTTATGGAGTATTACACAAGGGAAAATTAATTTTTTATTTCCAAAATAATTTTCAAAAATAAAAAATACCTAATCTCATTAATACCATAACAAAAGCCACATGTCTTCATTTAATATATAACACATTTCATAATCAAAAATGACATACACTCCTATATGTAAAATACAGTCAATTAATTAATTAATTAATTAACTTTTTAATCAATTAATTCATTTAATTAAATATATAATATATTTCTACATTTACAATAAATGATAAAATACATCCATGGATTATATGTGTTCCAAATTCATTTGATAATTAATTAATGTGCATCTAATCAAAATTATGCATCTAATACATATACACATTAATTTAGATATTACCAAAAAACCACATGTGTAATTTATGTTTAACCATTAAACGATTTCCAAATATTCAATATTATTCTTTATAAGTTGCCCTAGTGCTCTACGAGTATTTTCAATTATATGAGACTCTCTAAGTTCGGGTATATCCATCACAAAATCCAATTCTGTGTCCATAATTTACCCACTCGTAAATTATAACGACCACAGATATTCTCGCTGAACCATACAAGTTGAGATCTTCGCATACGTATAATTCTTCCATCATAGGTATTCGGATAAATACCAGAGATATAGATATAATCTTCAAATCTCATAAGGTGTAATCTCATCGATGTATAGATATGTGATTTCTCAATAACACTCGGAACTTATTTCCGAGTGTACCATGGCCATGGATTTGACAAATCGCAATCTCATGAAGTGGACACATAAATCTTATACTAATGACTGACGGATCCTCTCTAGATATATCACTGGATATCATGAGCATCAGTCAACACCCAATGAATAGGTGGAGGTCTAACCTAAAAAGTTCGAAGACGTGACTACCATCAAAGTGTGCATGATAACTCATATATCCATTGTGGTATCTCAAGTCTATGGACCACTATGCTACTCAACACGAGAAGATTTCTATTGACGCAAGTGTACCATCTATTAGGAATGTTCCGTGAGTCGTTCAGTGTTCATCCATTATCAACACCTACATGTCTATACGAGTCTTCCCAGACTCGTGGCTCACTAAGATAAACCACTGGAATCCAATATTCTGATATATAACATGTATCGATCTCTCGGCGTATCATACGTATATCATGATGTAATGTATGTATATGAGCTGATACGAGACCCTTAGGGTGGCCTCTAACACGCTAGAGTGGAACTGGAATGAATTAAAACTATTTTGGGAAAATTTTGTTCTCGCGTCGCGACGCTCACAATTTCAGAAACGAATATGTAAAAAGTCCCAGTGTGCGTCGCGACGCTGACAATCCAGAAATGAATCTGTATAAATTTATGAGTACGCGTCGCAACGCTATCCCTTGGGCGTCGCGATGCAGCCTGTTTTTCAGGATTCTAAACTTGCTTCTTCAAGTCTATTTTACCCAAATTAATCATCAACACTTTTATATCAAAATTATTACACAAACCATTCCATTAAACCTCAACTTCACATATTTTATACAATATATATCACCACTAAAAAATTCTTTAATCTCATAATTTTTGTTTTAGCTCCACACTTAAGATTTCCAAAAATTTATGCATTTATCCTACAATCAATTTCTTTGTTTATCAATCACCAAAATACATTCCCTAGAATGCCAATAGCTCTAATCTATCATCATACTCTCAAAATTTTACAATCCAAGTTTTGGGTCAAGTTTTCCTTACCTTATTTCACTTGATTTTCTTCATATTTCAAGTCTCTTAGGCTTGATATCCTTCTTCCTAGATTGTTATGGAACCACTTGCCTTTATTTCCTCTTGAATTTGGGTGAGAATGGCTTCTCTTGCTTCCTTCTCCTTCTTTCTTTCCTCTCCCCCTCTTTCCACGTTTTTCTTCTTTTCTTCCAATCTTGGGGATGCTTGAATAGTTTCTCTTTTTATACTAGGGGTAATTTCTAATTAGTATTATTGAAGAAAAATTTTGAAAATTTGAGAAATTTGAGATTTCTCTATATGGGTCCGAGTATTATTCATCCAGATTTTTGATTTGCATTTGTAACCTTTTTCTGGTTTAAATTTGGAAAACTATTCAACATAAAATTCGTAGATCTCGATCTCATCTTTTCGACGATATAAAATTCATAAAAATCAGAGTTCGTATGAGAAAGTTACTACCCAAATACCATGGGCTGTCTGGAGTGGAACACCGTATCATCTAGTATCGGAATCTCGAAGAATTTTCCGATTGTTCCCAAAGTCATTTCATGAGGGTATATGTATCCAAACATAATTTATATTATGTGACACTCGTCCCATAGTATAACAGTAGTTGAGATTCTCAGTTGTTATAAATTATCCCCCTAAATAGGATTCGTCCTCGAATCCATTCTAGGTTTAACTCGCGGATTCGTCTTGATTTGGAGGATATCTTGTGTTTCTGCTATTCTTATCTTTCTTACCTTTCTTTCTTCTCTTCTGTTTGAATCTTAATATTAATCTTCTAGGAAACTCTTGTCATGCTGGTAACTACTATTTCGAGATTTATGGGCCGTAGTGAACTCCTACTTAGTACATTACACCTACCGTCATACCACAACTCACTCTATGCACCCCGAAAATCTTTCTTCTAAACTTCTAGTTATATCCAGCATTCTCTATTTCAAATTTTCACACGAGCTATTAATTCCTAAATTGTATTATATTCATGGCTTGTCGTCTCACTCGTCTTAGTTCCATTCTGATTTGAAACCTCTTTTATCACTTGTCATGATAAACAATAATCCCTAAATATCCTTAGGAAATTCTGGTATTCTTCACGTTTATGATGTACTTTATACTATAATCAATAACCTTCATTTTCTCTTAAATTGTATATTCTTCAGGTTCTTCAGCTATTCCTCATAATGTAACTACTTAAATGACTTTATAAGATATATCTTACTAGATATCTTCTTGGCTCCACACATAAAATTTTATTTTAGCATTTATTATCATATTTTAACTAATTATTTGGTCCTTTCTCATTTCTCATTACTAAGCCCTCATTACTTATGAGCTTCTTCCTTCGAGTTCTCACATATATAATTATTTATGGGTTTAAGACTTCATAACTCATAGCTAACTTCTTCATGTACTCTCACTGTCAATCGATGGCTCTCATACTTAGGACGTTACTTCAGGATAGTTTTCTCTAGCGATCCTCTCAGTTGGCTAAGGAGTTTTGGGACAATGTATTTATACTAAGCCTGACTATGTTCACCTTTATGCTAAAACTATGTTATTTATTATTAATGTTGGCTCTGGTTAAACTGGTCTAGTTTACTCTTCTACAGCTTTGATTCATTTGCTGGTAGAAGTACGGTTACTGTCTTTTATACTGACTATTCTTTCTTTGCCTACTTGCACTCTAGAATGCTTCACCTTCAATTATCCCTCGAATCTTATTATGTTAAGAGTTGTCTCGATCTATATAATTTTGGTATTCTTAGTTTCTTTGATCGTCTCTAAGTTGTACTTAGTCTCTTCTTGTGTTATCCTATACATTATCCTTAATGGTGCGTTGCGAAAAGAACATACGGGTCACTATCATCCATCATTCTCCCCTTTCTTATATGACAAAAATTCCAGTCTTATCCCAATTCTGAAAAGCTTACTATTCTGTAATACCATTTCACTATTGATAGCCTCTTTCCACAAAGGTACCTCCGAATAAGACGTTTCTTCTTTATAGCTTTGAGGCTCATTTTCTAACAGGTATGTCAGAAAATCAGGTCCAAATGACTTAGACGTTCTTGCTCTTTTGCTACGTTTAGGTTTATTTTCCTCAATATTTTCATGCTGATCGGATTCTTGGTTAACTTGATCATTACTAGTAGCAATATCAATGGTTCTTTTGAGAGACTTCGTTCTTTATTTTTCTTTACAATGAGATGTCTCTTCAAAGAATGTGGCATTCCTTGACTCAATTATCATATTTGGATTGATGTCAGGAATTTCGGACTTATGTACCAAGAATCGATATGCACTACTGTTGTGAGCATATCTAATAAATATGTAATCAATAGTTTTTAGTCCTATTCACACCTTCTTAGGTTTATGAACCATTACTTTTGTGAGACACCCCCACATTTTCATATATTTATAGGAATGTGCGTGACCTTTCCACAATTCATATGGTGTCTTGTCCAATCTTTTGTGAGGTAACTTGTTCATAACATAGTTGGCGGAAAGCAAGGCTTCCCCCCCCCCACAAGTTCTGGGGTAATCCAGGGGTTGTCAACATGGCATTCATTATTTCCTTCAACGTTTGATTTTTGCGTTCCGCAATCCAATTTTGTTGAGGAGAATAAGGAGGTGTAGTTTCGTGAATAATTCCATGATTTGAACAATATTCAATGAATAGTGACACATATTCACCTTCCCTACCACTCCTTATTCTTTTGATTTTCTTGCCAAGTTGATTTTCAACTTCGTTTTATAGTGTATAAGGCTCTCAATAGCTTCATATTTGCTCCTCAGTAAATACACATAGCAGAATCTTGTGTTATTATCGATAAAAGTAACAAAGTATTTTTTACCGCCTCTTTTTTACACAACATTCATATCACACACATCAGTGTGTATAAGTTCCAAAAGTTCAGAACTTCATTCTATGGAATGAAACGATGCTTTATTCATTTTTGCTTCAACACATGCTTCACATTTATGTTGGTTATCTATTGTAAATTTAGGTATATGGTCCATGTTAATTAATTTACGCATTGTATCATAATTAACATGCCCCAACCTACCATGCCAAATATTTTATGACTCAATAATATACGCAGAAGATGCAGCTTTATTATTATTAGCATTGTATCGATTGACAGTCGTTACATTGAACTTGAAAGGCCCTCAGTGGGGTATCCTTTTCCAATATAGACAATGTTTTTAGACAGTACAAACTTGACAGAAATAAATACAAGCTTAAAACCATTTTTGCTAAGGAGTGAGCCCAAAACTAAGTTCTTCCGAATATCAGAAACATGCAAAACATTCTTCAATGTAAGCTCTTTCCCGTATGTCATCTTCAGAACCATTGTGCCATATCCAACCACTTTGGATGTCGACGAGTTTCCCATAGTTAGATGATCGCCATCATCGACCTTCTGATATGAAGAAAACATCTTGCTATCTACATATATATGGCGAGTAGCCCCAGTGTCTATCCACTATTGTTTTGGGTTCCCAACCAAGTTAGCTTCAGTTACAACTGCTGAGAAGTTCAACTCTGAGATCTTATTAGTTAATTGCTCATTTTCAGTAACATGGGCCTCATTTTTCTTTTTCATGCCTTTGTCCTGAGACTTTTTATTTCTGCAATCCTTTAACATGTGACGGATTTTCCCACATATGTAGCACTTCCCCTTGAACTTCTTATTTGCTTGGGAAGAATCAGCTCAACTATTCTTCCTCTTTTTGCTACCATTTCCACCCTTTACGATATTGGCCTTAGACTCCATAGTCTTGTAGCTAGCCTTCTCTAACTTCCTATCGTCCTCTTCGATCCTCAATCAAACTCACAAATATTCAAGACTCATTTGTTTCTTTTTGTGTTTCAGATAACTAGTGAAGTCCTTCCATGATGAAGGTAACTTTTCAATAATTGTGGTAACTTGAAACGTATCGCAGAGTTTCATTCCTTCATCCAAAATTTCATGAATAATCAACTGTAGTTCACCCAACTGAGACATTACCGTCATTGATACTACCATTTTATAGTACATGAATCTACCCATAATAAATTTCTTTTGACCGGCATCCTCTGTTTTGTACTTCTTCTCAAGAGATTCCCAAAGAATCTTTACAGAAATCATGCATTGATACACATTGTATAAGGTATTATAAAGCCCTCCCAAGAGATATTTCTTACACAATAATTCGCATGACGACCATGTATCAACTCGCAGTTGCTTGACTATTTTTGTTTCTCCCTCCATAGAACTCGGAGGATCTTTGAGATACTTAGCCAACTGTAGTGTTGTCAGGTAGAATAACATTTTTCTCTGCCACTGTTTGAAGTTTGCTCTACCAAACGTATTCGATTTCTCTCCATGAGCGACCGGTACTGTGATATTTCCACTAGCCATGTGTAACTGAAAATGATTGACACAAGACAAATCACAAATAAATCAACTTTATGATCATATTTATGTGTTACACTAAGAGTCCACTTGTTTTTATCTTGGATAATAGTACCAAATAACACAAGTCCTTGAATTTATGACTAAGGTTTCTTATGATAAGTAAATAAAGGAAAATTCTCAGAGGACGAGGGGGTCTGGTATAACCACTTAAATCTATGCCCACTTAGGCTTTTATCGCCTTGTTTTTTGGGAAGCGACTGCGAGTGCGCAGCGGAAAGTAAAATAAATTAAATTATGATGCCGTTATCCCTTTGCCCAAGACCTATTTATTTTGATTATTCTACAAGCCTAGGCATAAAAACTCATAAAATATGCAAAGAACATAAACCTAAACATGCTAACTATCATAAGAACTCTAATTAAAATAAACAAAGAAAAAGACTTACTTGAACCGAAGACTCATCCAGTCCTCCCTCCAATCTACAAGCTTTTCTCGAACTCGGCAAGCTCTTCCACGTTCCAAAGAGCCACCCAAGTGTGTGGCCTCCAAAGATGCACACACCAAAGTCAAAACTCAACGGCAAGACTACACCTTAAGTGCACGGGTATTTTGCCATTGGTGCTAGCCTAGGAAAATACCTCAAAACTCTTAACTCGAGGTTCCTCTAGTCAATTAGACTTAAGGATCCTCAAAATCAGAGGCTTAGTCTTAAACTTTAGAGTTGCTCACTTATATAAACCCAAGATATGAAAGGTTTGGTGCAAAAATTTGTAAAGAATTCATTGGGTTTATATAGGTGCTTCAAATACAACAAAATTAATTAAGAATCTGATGTGGGATAAAAGCTAATTTAATCTTAGCCATTGGATCTTAATTTAGTGGTTTAATGAGATTATAAAACCCTAATAAGAGTTTGGGCCGAATTGGAATTCAAAACAAATAACAAATAAAAAAATTTTATTATTCATGTTACTATTCACATTACTATTCATGTTACTATTTATAACCAGACCTTCTAAGTTCATAACCTTGTGGTTGTTCCGTCGCTGCCCATTTGAGGGGCTTGAGGTTTAGTTCTATATTAGTTTTTTCTTCTCATACCTCATCGAGGTCAAGTCTACTCCCACTATATTTCTTGAGAAGAAATTCATTCTCTAGAAATTTAGCATTTCGTGAGACAAATGTTCTTTGTTCATTTGGGACGTAGAACACGTATGCTCTTGAGTTCAAGGCATATCCTACAAACTTACATTTAATTGCCCTATCATCCAATTTGTTAGCTTGTGTGAGCTTAATATATGCGTCACATCCCAAAACTCTTAGACAATTAAGACTAAGACGTTTCCCATACCATAACTCATATGGTGTTTGACTAACAGTCTTGAAAGGAACTTGGTTTAGCAGTAGTGTTGCAGTTTCTAAAGCAAGACCCCAAAATGAAAGAGGTAGATCCGTGTCTGGCATCATTGATCGGACCATATCTAATAATGTCCGATTTCTCCTTTCGGAGATCCCATTAGGGAGTTCCCGGAGGAGTCCACTGGGAAACAATGCCATTTTCTCTCAAGTAATCATGAAATTCGTTGCTTAAGTATTCACCACATCGGTCAGACCTTAATGACTTAATACTTTTATTAAGCTGGTTTTCTACTTCAGCTTTGAAGTTTTTGAATTTCTCAAAGGCTTCAGATTTGTACCGCATAAGGTACACATACCCATATCACGAGTGATCATCGATAAAGGTAATGAAGTAGGAGAATCCACCTCTAGCGGTAACTGACATTGGTCCGCATACATCAGAGTGTATGAGTTCTAATGTCTCCGCTGCACGTTGTATTTTACCTTTGAGGTGTAATTTGGTCATTTTACCAAGTAAACAAGACTCACTAGTTCTATAAGGTTTATATTTGAAGGGTTTGAAATACTCATCCTTATGTAGCTTAGTTAATCTTGTTTCATTGATATGACATAAGCGACTGTGCCATAGAAGTGATTCATTGAGATTATTCGAGTTAACATTGTATATATTAGAGGATGAACATTATTTGTTAGTTTGTAAGACATAGATACCATTATTCAAAATACCATCTCCAAATTTTATTTCATTGAAATAAATAGAATATTCATTACAACTTATTAGGCATGAAAAGCCTTTATTACATAAAGAAGAAATTGAAATGATGTTCTTTACTAGAGAATGTACATAAACACAATCTTATAAGTCTAAAACTAAACCATTCGGAAAAACTAATGAATAAGTCCACACGCACAACGCAGCCAGTTTTGCTCCATTATCCATGCGTAAGTCAACCTCCCCATAACGAAGTCTCCTACTATTTCTCAGGCCCTGCACATTGTTACACAAGTGAGTCCCACAACCGGTGTCAAACACCCAAGTAGAAGGTTCATAGTTTTGAGAATATAGTTCAATCATATACAACATACCTGAAGCATTGGGCTTTTTGGCCTCTTGGGCTTCCCTAGCTTCCTTGGCTTTCAATGATCTGCAGTCTTTCTTCCAATGAACATTCTTTCCACAAAAGAAATATTTCCCTTTTCCCTTTTTTCTTCTCCACTTTACCATTGGGCTTTAGGTGATCTGAAGCTTTGGCCTTGCCCTTATTTTTCTTTGGGCCTCGTGGCTTCAGGTCCGTACCCGTAAGCATGATGGAGGTTTTAAGCTCCCGTTTCAAGTCCTTCTCTGCTTGCTTTATCAGATTGTGCAATTCTGCTAAAGTAGCTTCTTTATCAGATAGATGAAACTGCATAATAAAGTTAGAGAAGTCTTTTGGTAAGGACTGAAGAATTAGATCGTGACCTATCTCATGATCCATGATGAACTCGAGGTTGGCCAATTTTTCAATGTAGCCAATCATCTTAAGCACATGCCACTAACAGATCCTTCCTTATACCTTGTTTGGAATAAAGCACATGACACTTGGAATCTCACAGTATGAACGGAAGTTGCATATAACTCCTTCAAGTGAAAGATGATGGTTTGAGCATCCATATCTTCGTGAGCTTTCTGAAGTTCGTCTGATATAGAGCCAAGCATTATGAAAACTGCTTGCTCATCATCATCGACTTGTTTCTTCCAAACATCAAATGTATTTTGGTCAACATCTTCTGCGGGTTCATGGGGAAATGGTCTTTCAAGAACATAGAAAATATTTTCTTGTCGTAAGAAAATTTTAAGGTTTCTAAACCAGTCATTGTAGTTGTCCCCTTTGAGCTTATACTCATCAAGGATGGAACGAAGTGAAACTCTGTTTTCCATTTGAATGTTTGTGAAATATTTTAACCCACCTGTTAAGAGAGAATGTTAAAATTAGGAATATGTTTTCATTAATGTTTCATAATAACATTGGCTTTTAATATTATGAAGTTGCTCTCACTCAATTGTTTTAAAATTTTAAGTAAATCGCATCAACCCCAATATGATGGATTCTTGTGGGCAATGATCCCATTATCATCATTTCATAACTCCGACTACGGCCGGTCGTTATAAATATGATAATTAGGTAGGTTCGCAACCAATTTATGATATAAATCACAATTCCTTGATCATTGGGTTGGGCAATCAAACATGACATAGCTTATGCTAGTCCTCGTGGACACCCAATCTTTGCCACTAAGTTATAAGACCACGTCTAAGGGTCGATGCGTCTTATGACTCAGAAAAGTCAAACAATTGTTAATAGTACGATTTAGGGACAAATTGGTATTGGTCAGTCTGGTAAAGCCTAGTCCTGCCAATACGGTTTAAGCCATTTGGGTCTATACTTTACAATGGGAGGCAAATTTTAGACTTAAATTATTATTGAGGATTTTAGCAAGTTTAAGTGAATAACTGTCAAATGGATTCCTCCATTGAAAATTCCCCAGAGGGAGGGTGGAGTGAACTCTCTTAAATACCCTTACCTCTTAGGCTCTTATTGCTTTGGTGACATGAATAAACAATAGATCCTCCAAATTAATCCAACACTTTAAATATGCTTTAAGGTAAGTGTGGGAATACAGGATCTGGGGCGACGCATGCTGTCCCGGGCTCGCGGCCCGGTTGGGAGTACAGAGTAGCCACAGGGGACTAAACCGGAGAATAATGGAGTCGCCACCCGGTGTGAACCGGGAAAATGAGATTTAAGGCCGCACTCACCCCTCGCAAGGGAAGACCTCAAACCGTTGGGTTCGGAATGGTCCCTTACTTATGTCACTTGTAATGAAAGGATTTATGTAATAATTTAATCAAGTTTAAGTAACACTTATTTCCAAGAGTATCATGCTTCTAAATTCACATGCATACATCAACAAGTTTATCACAACATGCAACATCACATGGCAATCTCATGAACATTTCTCAATCATATGATAGGGAAAACTAAGAACAACCTAATCATGCTTGAGTACTATCTCATGAACATATTAACCAAATAACATGCTAATAGCCTAATCATGCTCGAATATCATCCCAAGAACACATCGAATGGATAAATACAGGAATACAAATAATATGATTGGCTACATAATGCAAGGGAGATCACCCAAAAGGTAGTTGTGCATGAAATATGATGAGACAGACTTAGTTCAGTGTGTGCGTGTTCGTGTAGCATTCGTAAACGCGTTCGAACGGTAAACAGAAGGTTTACGTTCGTGTAGCGTTTGATAACGCGTTCGAACTGATCCAGACCTGATGAAACAAAATGCATGCGCGTTCGAGTAGCGTTTGTAAAACGCGTTCGAACGGGAAACAGAAGGTTCACGTTCGTATAGCGTTCGATAACGCGTTCGAACGGATCCAGACCTGATGAAACAAAATGCATGCGCGTTCGAGTAGCGTTTGTAAAACACGTTCGAATGGAAAACAGTAGGTTCGCGTTCGAAAACGCGTTCGAAAACGCGTTCGAACAGGAACAGACCTGATGCACAAAATGTGACGCAATACATACATAAAAAAGCAAATAGCGAAATACGAAGCGCGGCGAAGCATCGTGGCGAAGGATTTTAACCTCTTCAATTAGAGGACCTTTCATCGCACTTACTAAGCTCATGCGCTTGATCACATCATGCATACAAAAATAAAGACAATCATATCAAACTTAGTATATACGATTGAACATATCTTATATCCAACCGAACACACATCAACCGGCGCGGCAAAGCATTGTGGTAAAGGATTTTAACCCCTCCAAATAGGGGACCTTTAATCCGACTTACTAAGCCCATGCACTCGATTGAATCATGCATACAAAAGTAACATGCAGAATTCAATTAACGAAAAATAAATAAACCGAAGCAACATAAAACAAAAGAGTGTGCCGTTTACTCAAGTGGTACGTGGAGTTGTATCCCGAGTACAAATCATACTACCGTCCATTCGGAATCGGCTATGAAATTTATGTCTGGGTTTCCATCCTATATACCACAAGAGGCGACACATTTTCCATTTCATTCAAGCCATAACATGTATCCACAAACGACTCTCATGTGAATAGAATTTAATAAACAATCAAAAGACGAATATAAACTAATGAGAAAAGTGCCCTCAGGTCTAACCTTTTAAATCACCTCTCGGATGTACGGTACACGATCGTCGGAAGGGTGGATGCTCCGCAACTCTTCCGGTTCACTGGTTCACTGCTCTCGTTCGTTGTCTTACTATTTTGAGTCGTCGTTCTCCGTCTTTTGCTGCTGCTTTGGACTCCGATTCGCTGCCGTTTTGCTACTGTTCTGCTGCTATATTTTAGTTACTGTTCTTGGGATGTTTTGGCTACTGTTTTGGGTGTGATTTTCGGTGGTGTTATGGTGTGGTTCGGGGGCTATTTTGATGAGGTAAAGGGGGCTGTTCGGGATGTGTTTTGGTCAAGGCAATGAGGGTTCTTTGGTTTGTGATCTTCGGTTATTGAGAGTGAGGGAGAGTTGTGTCAATAAGCTTGGGTGTTTCTTGTGTGTGTTGTGATTTTCGTGTGAGTTGTGTGTATCTTATGTGTATGAGCTAGGAGAGGCTTTTCTTGTATGAATGAGCTGGGGGCCATCATGTCTTGGTTAGGGGTTGTTTATATAGAGAATGGCTAGGGCTTCACCTTGTCTCACAAGGAAGGGATTTGATTTAGTGTTGAGCAAGGAAAGTCAAAGATTGAGGGGGGACAAATTTGGTTTAGATTAGGAAGTCAATATCTTTAATTTGTTATAATTGATTTTAATTAGGCATGACATCTTTTTAATTTAGTATGTGATTTTGTTTAGTTAGGAAGGAATCTTGTGTAATTGGTGGGTGAATATCTTAATTAAGGAATTAAAATATTTGATTGATTTCAATGTTTATTTTAATTTGGTATCTGATTTTTAGATTTGTTTTGATTTCACCATGTGTTAAATATGTGTTTTAAGTGGGCTTGGGCGTGTGGGCCAAGGCTTGGGCGAATTGGGCTTAATGTGAGGCTAGCAGCAAAATCAGAATTACTGACACCGTTCGAACGCCTCCTCGAACGCGTCACGAACGCCCGCAATCTGTTTGGCGTTCGAACGTATACACGAACGCAGCACGAACGAAAACAGTGAACCTTTTTTATTCTGAATTTCCCCTTCCGATGTCCGTTTTCCGTGACCTCCGTGACTTAAAAGGTAGTGTCTCCAAATGAGACTCATCATAGGGACTTATGTGCAAAAATGCAGTGCCTACAGTAAGCTTTGAGTAAATGATTATCTAGATGTCTTCACAACTTTTCCTTTTGGCTATAAAAAGGTAGTGAGTGAAGGAAGACACCAAATCATTATCTAACTCTAGTAATACCTTTGGTTAAATTAATTTTAGTTTAGAAAGTTTTATTAATGTCTTGGTCCCACACCACTTATATCTTTTATAATGTCTTTTATTATAAACAAGTGATTTATATTTATTAGCAATAAAGGTAATAAATCTCTATGTTCATCATGGAATAATTACTTAGCTAAGGGATAAGCAATACACTCTCTATTTCCTTAGAAAATATCTATATGCTTGCACCCTAAAATAATAATGCCAATTCTAATCATACATAGAATCATCAAGCATATGAGTTTTAATATGTTGGAATTATTTTAGGCATTAAATAACTTTGATTAATATTTAATTATGATATTGCATTTTATTTTATTCAAATAAATTTACTATTCACATTTTTTTACAGATATATGAATTTAAATGCAATTTCACAATTCAAATCATAACCAAATCATGTAAAACTTGTTCCTAAAAGTAAGTTCAGGGTGTTAGCTTTCCAACGAGCTTTTACACACCCAATTTCGAGTTCAAATGAGAGAGATCTAATCAAAATAAAAACGGCGCGCTGATATCACTGTTGGGAAGCGGCCGCGAGTGCGCAGCGGAAAATTAATTAAATTAAATTATGATGCCCCTATCCCTTTTCCCAAGACCCATTTGTTTTTATTATTCTGCAAGCCTAGGCATGTTACTATATATCCTAAGCATAAAAACTCATAAAATATGCAAAGAACATAAACCTAAACATGTTAACTATCATAAGAACTCTAATTAAAATAAAGAAAGAAAAAGACTTACTTGAACCGAAGACTCCTTCAGTCCTCCCTCCAATCTACAAGATTTTCTCGAACTCAGCAAGCTCTTCCACGTTCCAAAGAGCCACTCAAGTGTGTATTCTCCAAAGATGCACACACCAAAGCCAAAACTCAACGGCAAGACTACACCTTGAGTGCACAGGTATTTTGCCCTTGGTGCTAGCCTAGGCAAATACTTCACAACTTTTAACTCGAGGTTCCTTTAGTCAATTAAACTTAAGGATCCTCAAAATCAGTGGCTTACTCTTAAAATTTAGAGTTGCTCACTTATATAAACCCAAGATATGAAAGGTTTGGTGCATAAATTTGTAAAGAATTCATTGGGTTTATATAGGTGCTCCAAAGACAACAAAATTTAAGAATCTGATGTGGGATAAAAGCTAATTTAATCTTAGCCATTGGATCTTAATTTAGTGGTTTAATGAGATTATAAAACCCTAATAAGAGTTTGGGCCGAATTGGAATTCAAAACAAATAACAAATTAAAAAAAATTACTATTTACATTACTATTCACATTTTTTTTTATTCCAATTCCCAAAGTGCCCCTATCGTCTTTCACCAATCCCTAATCCACTATGGAACCTCATAAATGATACGTTCAATAATTAAACACATTGAACCATTTATGAATAATTCCTACAGCAATCATATATGCTGTTAAATTTGTACCGTGCATTGTTAACCATTGATTTCGACTTTGTTGTCTGTGACATTTTGGGTTCCCCTCAAGTTGGACATGAAATGAATCGTGATAATTTAATCGAACATAAATTATCCTCCGACCAGATGGTCGTTCGATTTCAATAACCAAGGTTGACATCTAGGAACATGCCAAGGCCCCCAAATGAGAAGGAAAGATATATACCCATTCTGTATGCAATTTACATATGATACGGTCTCTCGCCTCACTGTATCCCCACCTATTGACCTAGGGTACGGAAAGTTTCTACCCATATGGTCAAATGTATGATGTTGATAGTGTCATGAATCATGCTAACCCAAGAATCTCACATGATTCTTCCGCTGCGGCCACAGTCTCAAGCACTGATCACACATATCAACTCGTGAAATGGAATACTACTCTTATAAGAAAATATTATCCGAGAGAGTGGCGATTCTCTGTTGTATCTTTACAAACTTCATGTGTTTAAACAAATGACCCAATCTTACCCTTATGACCGGATCTTTTGAACCGGGGAAGGAGAATGTCAAAGTTATTTAATCCACACATAAGATTGTAAAGGCCTCAAGTCTAAGGACTAGTCATATAATCGATACATGAAAGTTCTCACAGACACATGGGATAAACACTCCATATGAAAACTTTCGGCGGTCACTTCGATGTATATGAGCAACTCATGCATCCATGTGATACACCAAGCGAACGGATCTCCGCTAGTAGCCTATGAGATCGGCTACCCCACTTAAGGGCGGATCATATCATCATGATAGTCTCTCCGCTTTATGAACGCCCAGATTATTCACAAAACTATGACTAGGAACGTTTGAGAGTAATGATTCTCATAAGGCGTGGAAGCCATCATCTTATTACTCCAAGGGCTTTATTACAGTGTTTGATGATTCATATAATTTATGTAAGACACGTATAATAAATATTGTCATTTTATTAATTAATGAAAATATTACAAATACATGTACATATAGCCCATCCACAAGTTGGGTATAGGGCATATCCCTAATATTGTTGACTGAATTTCCTTAATCACTTTCTCAATAGAATATCTTAGACGTTCAATCTTAGTGTTACACTTCAATTCACAAGTACAATAATATTTCAATAAATGTGTATATAAATCTAACTTCAATCAAGCTTGGATGGAATTACTTATGTATAATTACACTTTTAACTCTCAACCAAGTATGCAATAAATAATTTTTAACTTTATCACATTATTGACTAGGTGTATGCTTGTGATAATTGAATATCCTAATATTAACTTAAACCAATACTACCAAGTTTATAAAATTCAACATATGATTTTACTAAGTTAATATTGCTATATGTATATTCTATAATGCCAATTCCATAGCTATAACATATATAACATAAGATAATTATCAATATAATATAGATGATCTAAGTTTATGTTATTATTTTTAAATCTAAAAATTTTAGGATTGTCATGCGTTAGTGTCACGTTCGTTCAGCCGTTCGAACGAAACTTTCCAGTGAGTTCATGTTCGTGTAGCGTTTGAAAACACGTTCGAACAAGACTTTCCAGAGGACTGGTGTTTGAAGACGTGTTCGAATGAAACTGTATAATTTAGGATTTTCGCCAACGCGTTCATCGGGCGTTCGAACGCCCCTAAGTAATTTTCATGCACAGAATATATTTTCCCGGAAGAAGAATATTGAAACATATAAAATTAGATTTAACAACACTTGTAAATTAATAAGTTCTTAAGATTGTTGTTCTATAGGTGTTATTAAATAAATTTAACATGCATCATACAATCAAAATTCTTATTATTAAACATGAACATAGAACTTGGAAAAACAAGAAAAAAAAACCTGAAATGTGTTGAAGAAGAAGATGATTCTTAAACCAAGTCGAGTTGCATCTGTCCTTAAGAACTTGTTAACCTCGCCTCGGTGCTCTACGGATTCCTTGTGGCTAACATTCTCACAGGATTACTTGATTGCTTCTTGTAGAATGGGCACTCTTTTCTCTAAGATCTTAAACAATGACAAATGGTGAAAACTCTATTGATTATGAAAACTTAAGACTTTCCTAACATGCCTAAGACTTGTGAGAGAATTTTATGGAAAAAATTAAGTAAGTGAAATGAGAATCCAAGGCCTTATTTATAGACATGGAATGTTACTTTTGAAAATGTACCATTATATCAACAAATGCAATTCTTTAAGGGTTATAACCCTCCATGGAATCCTTTCACCCTAAAAGTTATGTTCTTTCCCCTTAAAGAACATATCATTCCCATTAAATCCAAAGGTTTAATCTTTTCACTTCAGGATTATATCCTTTCATCTCCTATGTGTACATATATATATATATATATATATATATATTTATACATCATATTTAGAAAATTTTCCTACAAGCTCTACTTGGCTCAAGTTTGGCCAGAGGCTATCAATTTTCTTGACTTCCTCAATCCAAAAATCGTTTCATGATGGGGTGATGAAATTCCCCGCTTTCATGAACTTGTCCATGTGGATGGCTTTTGGATTGACACAATACAAGAAACTGCAGTTTTAGCGATGGAATATTTTGTTTCAAAATTTAGCGACGAAATTGAACCGGATAATGAAATTAGCTACGAAATTAGCGACAAAAAAATAAAAAAAAATTCATCCCTAAAAATGGCGAGAATTTAGCGACAGAATTTGTGATGAAATTAGCGACGAAAATTGGGTCCTTCTCAAATTTCGTCTATAATTAGAGACGGACTATGAAATTTATCACTAATTAGCAACTGATTTAATTAGTGACGGAATTTATTGTCCATCGTTAATTTTAATTTTTTATTTTTATTTCTAATTTGAAAAGTCATTTTTAGTTAGAAACGAAATTTACGTTGCTAATTAGTGACGAAAATATTTTCGTCGCTAATTAGTGACAGAAATGTAATATGTTGCTAATTACGACGGACACATAAATCTGTCGCTAATTAGTAACAAAAAATTTTTCCATCGCTAATTTTAAATTTTATTTAATTTTTAATTTTTAATTTGAAAAACTATTTTTAAATGGAAACGAAATCATTATTCCAACAATAATTTTTAAAATTTTTAATTCCCCAAAAATTTTAATCTTTGGCGACATTTTTTTTAAAAAAATTGCGATGGAAATTCCGTTGTAATCCATTGCTAAATAGAAACGGAATCACTATTTCATCGCTAATTTTAAAATTTTCAATTCCCCCAAAAGTTTAATCTTTGGCGCCATTTTTTTTTTAAAAAAAAATTAACGACGGAATTTCCATCGCTAAATAGAAACGGAATTTCCATCGCAGGTGGCGATAGGGTTTGTTCAAAACCATTGCCACTAGTGCATATCACTAGAATGGTGTTTTGGAGAATGATGCTCACAGTCTTTATGGATTCCCTCAAGCCATTGCAACTCACAAATCCCTTCAAGAGCTTTGGGTCTGATATATGTGGGTTCTATCCTGCTCCAACAGAAGAGCTTTGTAACCGATGGATAGAAGCAGGTGCATTCTAAGGGATCATGCAAGCTTTGTCTCCTCAAGACAGGAGCTTTATCAGTGGGAGTCAGTAGCGGAGTCTGTCCGAAATGCTCTGGGTTTGAGCTATACTTCTTCCTTTCCTTTACACGTTGAACTACGAAGCTCTTATGAGTGGAGCTCCAATAGCCAGGCCACTTTTCTTCTCATTCCCAAATTATGCCGAGTGTTATGATGAGAGCACACTACGCCAAAAATGAGTTTTTCTGACACTTTGTTAGTATACTTTTTTGAAAAGTATCAGTAAAATGAGACAAAAGTATCAATTTTCACTTTTTTTAAAAATAAAAATAAAAATCAGGGTAATAGTAAATTTAACATTAGAAATTACTGACAATAAGGTATCATTAGAAACTTTTAAAAAAAGAATTAGAAGGCTTTCTTTTGGACTCGAACCCAAGATATCTGAGGCAATAGTTCCTTCCCTATAGGAATAAATATCTCTAATGCTTGCTTTGGGCTCTAACCATTTGAAGTCATTTGATTTTTTTACCATGAATTATAAACTTGTTGGGTCTTTAACTGGGACAAGTTTGTATTTCATGATAATTTGGTTAAATACTTTGAAATGTCAATGTGCCAAATTATATGAAAACCTTGTTGGGCTTAGAATATTTGATTATGGTCCAAGAGTGCCAAAAACATGAGTCTGATACCCGTATTGGCTTTCATCCAGAAAAATACATCTTGTTTTGGCCCATTTAGATATTCTAAAATATTTCAAGGCCTATCCCAAATAACCATGATTATTAGATTCCAATTCATTGTTTGTAAACAATATCACGATCCTCATATTAGGATTAGTCACTTACAAATGGGCGCCCTTTGTCTTTCAACGATGGAAATGAACCAAAATAGTTAGGGTTTACCTTATAGCATAGGAGAAAATGAGTTTGTGTACCCCATGTTGGTACATAAGTTAAACCAAACCTAGGAAAGATATTGGACTTATCACATGTGTGAGAGAAATAAAGTTGAAAGGATATATGCTTATGATTGAGCATGTCATGTATTGCATGCATATATGCATCACGCTAACACTTTTTCGGTTGCAGCCATCATAGCAGCGTGTTGGGTTAGGGAAGAATGCAGACTAATCAAAAAGTAACTAAGTAACTCAGAAATGGCCACATTGATGGTTCTCGCGTCGATCGATTGAAAGCCAACTTGTACGAGATTATTGAACAGCTACATACCTTGCCCAGCCCAATGCTATGGCCAACTTGACGGCGCCTCGAGTGGTGTGGGCTGAAATTGGTGAAAATGAAGTTTACATTCTTCTGATTATCTTTTTTCTTTTATCCAGCCGCAAGTTGTGCTCCTTCTCCGGCAACCTCATCTCAATACTCTCCCGCGAATTCATTTTTACATACCAAGTTTGCAATTTAATATACTTTTTTTTTTTTACAGAAATAAAGTTGCTAGAAAGGCGGATAGTGTATGTTGGAAGTGGGATTTTGGATCAGTGGTGATAGTTACTTTTGTATTAATTGAATACTTATTTAATATTTTTGTTGGAATTATTGGCTAATGGCCATATAACTAAGAATATTGTGTTTAGTTTGGAATCAGTATATTATTTTACCCGACTTTTATGAGAATGTTGAATTTCTGAGATACTTATATGAATTTAGATTTCAAACTATATGATGTTTGGTTATCTTAGTTTAAATAAAAAAAAAAAAAAAAAAAAAAAAAAAAAAAAAAGAAGGTATATATTTAATTTTTTGTTGAAAAAAAATCTGATAACATGGTAACATAATTTACTGACACTAAATGGTAACATAAAATATTGATACTTAAAAATGTATTAATATTATAATGATGTTTTAGTATCAATATATTAATGATATTTTCTTGTCAAAAATATCATTGATAATGTTGTATTATAATATTATTGATATTGTGTTGTTAGAAAATTACTCATTTCAGATAGTGGCACCCAATCCTTGCATGGTTTCTCAAGGAGGGAAAGACGGAGGTTAAAGCACTCTTTCCCCCCAGGTAGTTGGTACAATGTTTTTGAGATGACACAAGCCATTTCATCAAAAGAGGGGAAATATGTTACACTCGATGCACCTTTACACGTGGTTAATGTGCATTTGTACCAGAATTCCATCCTACCAATGCAGCAAGGTGGACTAATTTCGAAGGAAACCTTTGCCTTGATGATGGTGAATGGTGATGAGCTTCCTGAGATGAAACTTGGAAACGGATACTCCACAGTTAGCAATGGAAGTGTGAAGGGTTGGGTTATTGATAGTGTAATTGTTTTGTGATTAGGTGGAAGTGGCCAGGCATCCACACTTGAGCTTAGTGGAAGCACCGTAAATGCTAACTTGAATGAGCAGGAAGGAAGATGTGCAAAAGACTGTGATGGTAGGAGTTAAGGGTCTCAATTTTCCGGTGAGCAAAAATTTTGTCATGTCCTGGAAAATGGATATCAATGGTTGATGTATCTTTTTCTCAGGAAAAAACATATTGTTGGTAGTCATTATGATTTTTATTTTTCTAAATTTTGAGTTAGAATGAGGCTCATCCCGTTCCATGTTTAGCTTAAATTGCTTTGTGGGATCTGTTTTTATGTTCCTTTGTGTTCATGCTATTGTTTCTTCTTTTCTTTCTCCCAATATATTATTGAGCTTGGTCCAACTTTTATTTTCCATTAAAACTAGTGGACCGGTTTATTTAGCAAAGACCATTGTTTTTGGGCTTTCTTGCGAACTCCCTCTCTTCGGCAACCCATTTCCAAGAATGAAGTCGCTTTGAACCCAAAACTGTTTATGAAATCATTTAACTGATTATGATGGACGAATTAAATGAACCCTATCACAAATCACTCAAAATTAACAGCTAGTCCAAATAGAGCTCGAATATGTTACGTGAAAATTGAAAGTACCAACGAAATGTTTTTTTCTGAAAACTTAAATTTGGTTTTGAAATACGAATGTCGAATGGCCATAATTTATAAACAAGTTGTCAATGAATGTACGGAGCCGAATTCAATTTTGCTCCACAACACTGTTAACGTCCTTAATTACTCATCATTTATGTCTCAACTACTGACAGACTTCAGTATAAGATCCAGCTACCTGCCTACCCTTAGGTCTAGACACCCAAACAACAACAATGTCCTTAAGTACTCTTCATTTATGTCTCAATAATTTCCATGTACTTGATTGAAGTAATCAAGGACCCCAACAATTTCATTCACATTTTTTTTTATGAAATCAGATTGGATACTGATTGTTACAAGTTTATTTTTTTCCCTAGAAATCGTTTGGAAACTCCACCGCTAAATCACCTCTCCCGGACTTAAGCGGAGCAGGTAAAATCTCCGGCTGTCTCAGGATCTTACAAGAAACGCACCCACTGAATTCGAACTCAGTACCAATGTTTTAAAATATGTGGCGGCCGACCACTGAGGCGCGAGGCGGCGAGGCGGGCGCCTCAATCCGAAAATCGAAAAAATAATTAAAATCATAATATCATAATAATAAAAACATGTTAAATCCAAAATACATTCATTTCTTCATAATTCACAGTATGTTCAAAAAACTATTGATAACTAATCCCTAAAAAAGCTATCATTTGTGTCTAGCGGCATCAAGCTTGGGTCAAAATCTCTCTCATCATCAGATGGGTCATCCTCCAAAGAACCTCATTCACTTGTATTGTCTTCATCCACTAATTGTGGAGTTTTTCATTTCCCTAACAAATAACATAAAGTCGTATTATTTTTTAATTTATATTATATAAATTGCATTATTTGTAAATAACATAAAGTCGTATTATTTTTTAACATAGAGAGGTTGCCGAGAGAGGCTAGCGACCAGAGAGGCTGCTGAGAGAGGCTGGCGACCAGAGAGAGAGCAGAAACAGGTTGTCGAGAGAGAGAGCAAAAACGACGAGAGGGAGAGAGTAGAAACATCCGAGAGAGAGCAGAAACCCTAATCTTCAATTGCTTTTTTTTTATAATATTGAAATCGAAACGACGACGTTTTGGAGCCCCAAAACGTCGTCGTTTCGATTTAAAAAATGTTTAAAAAAACCATGCATGTGAGGCGGCCGAATTGAAGAAACCACAAGAAGCTGCTGCCTCAACGCACCGTCGCCGCGAGGCGGCCGGCTCAGTCGCTTTTTAAAACACTGCCCAGTACCTCAAGATGAGATCATGAACCCTACACCCACTAAATCACACCCCTTTGGAACTATTTTCTCTTACAAGTATGCTTAGCCAAAAGGTCCAAAACACTAATTTCTCTAAAATTTGGAGAAAAACACCCTAAAATATTCTTAATATTAGGTTCTTCAAGTCTAATCTATTTTTATCTATTGCTACCATAGTTCTCTAAATTTGGAGAGCCAAAATAGCTCTCTAAACATAAAATAATATTTTATCCTGATTCTCTCTCTATATCTTCTCCTTCCCTCTCTCTTTTCTATGTCTCTCTTTTTTTCTTTCCAAATAAAAATATAAATAAATTAAAATAAATTAAGAAAAGAGAGATTTTATTACAATGAAGTTAATCGTAAAGCTAAATAGTAAATCTATATTTAGTAAATATTTTTTAATGAGTAATGATAAACATACTTAAATTTTTACTTAAAGTTTCTACACCCCTCTCACCGTAGCTACAGTAAAATAATATTTTATCCCGATTCTCTCTCAATATCTTCTCCTTCCCTCTCTCTTTTCTATGTCTCTCTTTTTTTCTTTCCAAATAAAAATATAAATAAATTAAGAAAAGAGAGATTTTATTACAATGAAGTTAATCGTAAAGCTAAATAGTAAATCTATATTTAGTAAATATTTTTTAATGAGTAATGATAAACATACTTAAATTTTTACTTAAAGTTTCTACACCTCTCTCACTGTAGCTACAGTGAACTACAGTAATTCACTGTAGTTACGGTGAGAGAGGTGTAGAAACTTTAAATAAAAGCTTAAGTATGTTTATCATTTTTGTTTTTTAATTGTCATTGCGGCAAATCCCACCATGTAAAATCTACGAAAGTCGGCCCCATATTGGCTAAAGTATCTGCAACCATGTTTCCTTCTCTGAAAATACACCAACATTTGAAGCCCAAAGACTTCAGTAGCATCTCACAATTATGCCATCTTCAGTGAAGATTTTATGTGGGTAAGAATTCAGAACTAGAATGACATACAATGATTACCATGGAATCATTGTATTGATTTAAATCCTCTATAAACTGCACCATAAGAAGCAGGTTCAGGATTTTCTTTTGCTACACACATCAGTATTGATTTTCACCTATTGCATCAAAGAATAATTCCAAAAAATAGTTTTAATTTTTGTTGCTTTCTGCAGTAATGTCCTCAAATTTAACTCATCATAGATAGAAAACAAGTGACTACATACCCTGAACACAAGTCACTTAAAGATTGAATTTGTATGCCAATATAATTTTGAATCCGAGCATATGGGACCATGTCATTATCAAAACCTTAGCCAATTGAAATTTTTACATAGATGGTAGAGTAATTACAGGCTTGATAGTTTCCATAATGATGCATCTTGATGAACAAGTCTTGGATTAAGCACAGAGTCCCTTCAATTGTCAAAGCTGCCATGAAATGACATCCTAATTGCAAACAAACTTCTTAACCACTTCCAAAGTTGTTTTGCAAAGGAACATTCAAAGAAAAGAAGCATGGCATTCATCTCATATTGTAGACAAAATGAGTATGCTGAAATGACCACACAACCATGCCTCTTTAAATGATCATCTGTAGGCAGTCGATTAAGAAATAGCCTCCATGCAAATGTTGAAACTTTAAGTGAAATGAAAAGAGCTGAAGAATTTGCTTGGTCAGTTCTTACACATATCATGTATCTATATGCTTCTAATAAACAAAGTTTTCCTGTGAAAAAATGACGCCAAATAAGCTCATCATCTAAAGGCTCGGTTGGTCAGGGAACAAATTGTTGTGATGAAACACACACAATAGAGGAGATGTGAGAGAAAATTCTTCTTTATTATCACACAAACAAAGAATTACAAAGCTTACAACCATAAGCTTTACAAAAAAACTCTCAACCCTCTTTACTCTCTATTCTTACAGATTTGGGATTTTGGGATTTTGGGATGATGAATAATGAATCAGAGGCTCAAATTTATAGTACCAAAATCGTGTGAACAGTGTCACACGGTTTGGCCAACTTGTTGCCACCTCCATGCAAGCTGTACGCGTTGCTTCTACTTTCGGCGCAACCTTTGGTATGCATGATGCATGCATTCGGTGGCTTTGTTTCTTTCTGCATGCTGGACTTCACAAGTCTTCAACACAAATTGCAAAATTCATGCGGGGGAGTCCATGCACCATTAATAATGATGGAGCTTACTTTAGATTCTAACATTACTTCCGAAATCGTGAATTATAGTAAGTCTGTTATTTGAGCCGGAAGCCACCTATCTTTCCATAGATTAACATCATTTTCATTACCAATTAACCACTGATTTTCTTCCACCAAAATAGTTAAGGATTCCCTAATTCCAAGCCAAATTAATGATCGCTTGTATCTTTCATACAACTGTGTTGCAATAGCTGAAACCTGCCAAAAAGAATAGAACCCCAAATGATTTTGCTAATAGTGATTTTTGGGCTTCAGGATCTCAGCAGAGCAAGAAGGGTATAGAAGATATTTCTGTTTCAGAGGTTCTGAGGGCCGAGGGTCGGGTCGGTTCATGTACTTCACCCGACCCGAGGAGGAATGATGTTCAGGACAGCTCAGATAGTCGATTTCTCGGATCCGATCCGACCTGACTGTTCGGCAGCCGACATAATCATGTGATCCTGGTCGGGTGGTTGAAGTCTTGCATAGGGACTCGCATTCCCCAAAAAAGATCTGAAGTGATTGAAGTAGGCGGCTAGTTAATCTTCTAACAACAGATAGCGTGTGACAGTGACCAAAAGTAGCATGGTTTAATGAGATATAGGTATCAGAAAGCAGGTGTGTCAGACCGTAGGGTGACTGTTCGCAGAGCAGATGGGGATAGAGTCTTGACATTTATGGCGGAAATTATGTGGCTGACATCATGAGATTGATGTACTATTGTAGATTGCCCTAGTATATAAAGGGTTTGGGAATTCATTGTAAGGGCTTGGCAAAAATTCATTTACGCATAACTTGTAATAGAGAGCTAAAGACTTAAGTATAAAAGTGAGTTTGTAAAAGGTCAGTCAGCCGAGCTCGATAGATAGGCAGGTCGATCATACCCGACCCCGTTATAAAAGCTTCATTTTTCCCTTGTATCTGTGGATTTAGGTTGGATCCATTCCGCCGAAGCACATTAAATCCTTTGTTTGTTGTGTGTTTTCTTGAATCCTTCTAAGTTTGTATTTGGTCCCCAAAAACCATAAAATTCACAGTTGATGGGAGATTGTTTGAGGAGGGTTCTTCCAGAACTACCCCTGGAATGAAAATCGATTGTCAACAGTCGGCGCCGTCTGTAGGTAAATGTACAAAAAAAGCAGCAAACACATTGAGACGATGGCAGGAGACGAGAACCGGAGTCTTCAGAGGGTTCAATAACGAGATGGATGGAGGAGATGCTAAATAAATGCTTTCAATATCTCCTGATTGAGCTGTCGAATGAAATATAAAAGAAGTGACCAAAAGTCACCAATTAGGATTGAGCTGTCGAATGAAATATAACGACGGGGGTTGATAGCTTCTATATACGCTGCCCCTTATGAATGAACAAGCTCATCCTAGAGAAGTTGTGGTTGTTGTTCGACTTGCCAAATCTTTGGATTCATGGCAGCAACAACCACCATGCAGCAGCTGGGGGTCCGGTGCGCAAGAGGTACTCGATCGGTTTTCATGAGTGCCTCATGCTTACTATGCACGAGTGGTAGGTTTCCGGGCGGGCTATTATATAGAGGGCGGAGCGTTTGGCGTCATGCTGGTGAATGGAACGCAATATCATGAGTTCGAGGCTGACGAATTTCTTTCCGCCTTTGATATTGATACTGAACAAGTTCCTCCAAGAGAAATTATAGCTGATGTATGAACTACTAGTCTCTAGCTTCTCCAAAGAACTCGGTTCAGAAGGATATTGTTAAGGAATTGTTCAGAGATGTCGAGACAGATGTTTATAATAAGAGTCTCTCTTAGAATGACCATCAAAGAGTTGTAAGAATGACAGTAAAATCTTTTTATAATAAATAAAAATTCCTCTCTTTTAAATAAAATCTTGTTTGCATTTCTTATTATTAATTGGGTTGAAAAACTGTGTTTAATTTTTTTGTGAGATACGCTCGGCCGAAATACACCAAGAGTTGAGAGCATATGGGAAGAAAATGAAATCTCTGCGATACACAATTCCCTAGTTGTTGGGATTTTAAGGGAGAATATCGGTAACGCAGCGGAAACGCGGAAAATCAAAATTTTCCAATTTCAAAATTTTTCTTGGATCAATTAAATAAACTTATTTATTTAATTACCCAATTATCAAATTCTGAAAAATTACACAAGAAACCAAATTTCTTGGTAATTACCGAATTGGCCCAAAACTTTTCAAATTGATCATTTTAGTCCAAAAATTGTCAAATATATTTTTGGATGATTCTAAATCAGTTCTAAAATGATTTTCAACATATCCAGTACATCAAAATCAGATTGCAACAATGATCCCAAACTTTAAGCAAATTGCCAAGAGGTCCCCAAATTTTCGGTTAATTATACTTTAATCCCTTTTGTTCAAAACATGCCAAGATCAAATCCAATCAACCCAAAATTTTACATGCATCATATAGACTCTATAATACATCACATATATGATAAACCCTAAATTTGGAGTGGTTAAGAACCCTAATTTTTCAATTTCATCAAATTGAGCAATTTTACCAAATCTTTAAAATCCAACACTTTAGTTCATTATTTACAACACCAAACAGGTCTCACCACTTTGAAATAACTCTAGAACAATTCTAGGTCACCAAGGAGTGGCTCAACAACTCTAGAATGGGAACTTGATTTCCAAAGAATCAAAAGTAAGCCTTTGAAACCATTTCAAGCTTACTTACATGCATATTTCTTTCATTCAAGTTCACAACAAATTAAACACAAACTATAAGAGTAGAGAGAACATCAAAGCAACACAAAATGATGCCAAGCATGTTAGAAACAATTTCCATGTTGAAGACTTTAAAGAAATACTTACAAAAACAAGATTTTTCAAGCTTTCTTCCATAGGCCTTCAAGCTTTCCTCTCAACTTCTTTTATGTTTCATTTGTGTCTAATGAACTTGTTAAACCCTAAAAATGAAACAAAACAATATATATCTCCTCCAAAATTAGCCTTGGATGAATTTGGTGTAGTATAAATATCTAGATATTATTTTTTTGTTTCATTTAAAGTTACTTTATCAACTTGCAAACTTTATCATTACTCATTTAATGAAAATTCATAAGTCAACAAAAGCAACTCAAAAATATAACAATTATATTCATTTTAGGGTGTTCGCCGAAAATTACAATAATAAAAGGAAATTGATATTTTTCAATTTTTAACAATTAAAACAAATATCTTAAGAAGTCAAACTCAATTTGACAACCATTTCCTTTAATGTATAAGTCAACAATATACACTTATAATCATTTCATAACTTTATCATTTGGTAAGATATTTATATTTTAATTATATTAATTATTTAACAATTAAATAATTAATCAATTAATTAAATATAAATATCTCAATATATGTATTATATTTACTTTAAATATCTCAAATACATATATAAATGATATATGTCAAATACCTTTATTTGACAATTTATTAATATGTATTTAATAATATCATATATTAAATACAAATACACATTAATTAGGAAATGACGGTTCGGTCCATTTGCATGTTTTTTTCGTTTAACGTTTAAACGATTTATAAATAATCACATTATTTATAAAAGTCGCCCTAGTGCTCTACGAGTATATTTCATTAGTGAGACTCTCTAGATTCAGGTATATCTGTCACAAAATCCAATTTCGTGTCTATAATTTACCCACCCGTAAATTATGATGACCACAGATAAACTAGTTGAATCATACAGGTCGAGGTCATTGCATACGTATAATCCATCCGTCACAGGTATCCGGATAATCCCAGAGATATAGATTTAAACATCAAATCTCTATAGGTATTATCTCGTCGACGATTTTATTAGCAATCTATAAATAACATTCAGAACTAATTTCTGAAGTATACTATGGCCATATATTTAACTGATTGCTAATCATATATGGACTACATATGCTCTGTACACAGAACTGACGGATCTTATCTTGATACACACATGATATCCAGAGGATCGGTCCACACCCAACGAACAGGCGGAGGTCTGATCTAAATAGATCGGTGACGTGACTGTCATCTAAGTGTGGAGGATGTCTCATACATCCACAGTGGTATCTCAAGTCGAATGACCAATATGCTACTCAACCCGAGAAGATTCTTATTAACGTTGGTGTACCATCCATTAAGAATCTTCGGTGAGTCGTTCAATGTTTATCCACTATAAACACCTACACGTCTATATGAGTCTCCCCAGACTCGTGGTTCATTGGGATAAACCATCGGACTAAGTCTCGATATACGACATGTACTGGTCTCAACGGATTTGACTAACCGACCCGTGTTAGTAAATCTTGACCAGGAATTGTATTTGATAATATACATTTAGCAGCGACACTTCACAATGTCAATTACAAACTACCTTTGTAACTGTGTACTGCATTATATTTTATCTGGCATTTGTCTAATATATACATATCACTAAACCACATTTAGTTTCAATCTAATCGTAATCAGATCGAATACGTATATAAAAACAAGAGGTGCAACCATAAATAAGTAATATTATGGAAAAAAAATGAATTGATCATATTCATGAATTACACATAAATACGGTCCGGATTGGCGTTCTGAGAACCAACCCCAACAATTTCTCCCACTTTCTCTTGTGCCAATCCATGGTATCATATACACATCTCAATGTATATCGTCTATGCATAGCCCTCAAAAGCTCACCTAGCACTTAAGAGGTAGGCAAGAAGAAGTAGGTTCGCTATAACATAATGAGTTTGTCAAACAAACACAATCATTTCCCATAACCAGCATCATTAATATTTTGTAGAATCTAAATTATACATTAATATGACTCTGATGCTACATCAGTATTGTGCTACAGCTACTGAGTTGTCCAAGTATTTAGGGATCAAATCCAAAATACTATGAAGACAACCTCATGCACAACAGCAATACAAAACTTCTAATTTATAAGGTCACTATGCAACTTCATAAGTTAATACTTCATAAGTTGCATCTAATTCCACTGAAAAAGTAGAATCCTCTGTGACACTCTCACTGTACCTTTTCTGACTCTTTATGACGTAGACTGTCTAACGTTATAATTAGTCTCAAAACTAATATGACCTTAATGGTTGCAGACTTAATGCTCCACGAATTAGAAACTTGTTCTTAATATCTCAAAGATCACAAAGAAAATATTTCTAGATCCATTCAATGGTCTACAGGGTATCAAAATAACTCGTAACAAATATGATTAAATCGATATCTTAATCGCACATAATAAAGTATTCATTTTGTCATCATCAAATGATACATAAGATGGATTTAGACATTCTAATCAATATCTCTTTCGAAAAATGAATCATCATTTACGAAAGATGAATACTTTATATAAGACACACATTAACTGTCAACCAGTTATACTAACTGTCATACAAATAGCCTTGTTGTGTCTTTTATTAGATTATATCTAATGCACGACTAATAAGAGTATCTCACAAGTCTCTTAGTCTTATATCTTATATATAAAACTTTATATCGTATATAACAGAGACTACTCATACTGCTTTCACGGAGTAAAGAAAACTTAGGTAAACCTTTTACCTCACAAACATCTCATTATTACCATAATAATGATAATATCGTTAGGATATATAACACTAGAAAGTAATTTGTACGCTCCCACTAACTCTTCAATCACATATGTATTCTCTATAATTTGACAAGATCATAAAATCTGACGATATCAAAAACAGAGAATACAGATTCCCGGAAGACTTATCCGAGTCTACAATAGACTCTATAAGCTAGCACACTAAATTGCGATCTGAGCAGAACACAAACTCTAGGGCCATTCTAGAATGAGCTCTTCAAACAAATAAATCACAACTGATCTTTTATCCGAACAAGCCATTCAAAAAACGCCATTTTGCATTCTTTAGCTAAAATATACATTTTAATATCAACATTAACCAATATATCTTTAATTTTTCAATTAGCGTGACTATAGACAAGTTTTCTCATAATCTACAATAGACTGCTGAGTATAAGTTTTCAAAGCCATGAAATTCCCAAGTGATGAAAATGAGGAAGAATGTTTCAGAATTGATGTTGTTGATAGTATCGTTCAGGATACTGATACAACTCCCACATACAAACTTGAAAGGTAACTTC
>SKCR01023904.1:0-48778 GCA_019454045.1 Zanthoxylum bungeanum | reverse complement strand
AAGCATACCTATAGATAGCACAAAGTAATGCCTTGCATCCTCCAAACTTTGCACTGCAACAATGGCAAGCGGGATGACAAAGTGAAGTGATGCTTTCTCATGAACATGCCACCCAAATAAAAAACCACATGTGTAAGCATAGGCTATCCATCTGGCGACCATCTTTGGTTGTGGATTCCTCCAAGCCTTAATCAAACAAGGAGATAAGGCAAGCAGGACCATGATGAAGGTTGTTGCAGGGGTGATCTGCCAGTTCATTGATTCAAATATACAGGATTAAGCCCTGCCAGCGCTTGGAATATAAGATATACAGAAAGAAAGCAGCATATTCTCTCATAGTCAAATAGGATAGTCCATTTGTCCAGAAATTTAAGATGTGAATGTACAAGCCCATACCACACTAAAGTCATTCCCCCAGCTCAAGATATAAAATGCAAACACCCACGAATGAAAGGGAGGCCATTTTGTGAAGTATCAGTTAGGGAGGCCAGCAAGGTTCATAGTCCCAATTAATAAGCTATGTTGTTAGATATTAGCATGATTGCATCAACTCCATTCAGTACTTATTTTTAACCATAGTCAAAGCTGTTGCATGATATTACCTGAGGTAGTACAGCAAAAGGCGATGAATCCCCAACTAGACCACCAGTGAATGAAGCTGCTGGTATCTGGACATTGAACCCCAGCTTTCTGAGAAAGAAAGTGAGTACTTTATCTAATATGATATAGAAAACCCAAAAATTTGGAGCCCAGTAAGCGTGGCATAGTCCCCTCCCAAAGGGAAACATACGGCGGAATACTTGTTGTATCTGCAAGGCAAGGATTGAATAATCAAATCAAGTATGAGATTATTAAACTGTTCAATGTTCATTAAATAGAAAAATCCTTGCTTACAAGCCTGAAAACACCAAAATATGACTTCAACTAGCTACAGCCCACATGACAACCATTTGCTTGAAATAGAAAATCTTCTTTCAAATTAGAACACTAGTTAAAGAATTTGTCCATGCCTATACTTGCAAATTATTTGATTTTACAACACATAAAACAAACATGACTCACCATTAAACAGAAAACAACCTACTTCACTTGGGAGTAAATCATTATAGCTCATTAATCAAAACAAGAAATTCAACACGTAAATATATAAACAAGAGCAAAACACTGACTAATTGACTCAAATTACTGAACCACTAGGAATAAGTTAATACTAATTCATTATATAATGCAAACATCATGTTCAATAAGAATCAAAATTATATAACATTCCGAGGCTAATGTAACTTGTTACCTGCCCATGATACACAAATGGCCCAAAAGCCGCAGCAAAAACTGCGACAACCACAGTACCCATAACTGAAAGCCGCCAAAATCCCCTAAGCAAGCCCTTCCAACAGTAATGCCTCAACAGATACACAAAGTAAACCGGAGCAGCAACAGCAAACAAATGCTTAAAGCATAACAAAACCGCAAAAAGAAACCCGCCCAATAAATCCTTCCCTTCTTGTAAAAACGAAATTGATAGCAGCAACCAACCCAACAAAAACCCATTGTACTGAAAATGCAAGTGATCAACAATCAACAAAGCAGGCGACCAAACAATCAATACCCAGATCAAATATCGCCTTTTCACATCCAAACTCTTGCTCAATCTATAAACGCCATATAAAAGCCACAAATCTGAAAAAATGACACTGATCCTCTGAAAATAGATCGCTGAAATGGCCTTATAGTTGAGGCCGTTGTGGATATCGACGATCTGGGGGTCGATGTAATGGGCGAAAATGGAGAGGAAGCGTTCGAAGTAGGCAAAAAATGGAGGGTAATCAAGAGTCCAAGGGCTGGTCTCGTCTGAGTACCAATTTGAGAGTGGAAGAGAGTGAGTGAGAGCTAGCCAATGGCGATGGACCTCGAAGTCAGTGCTGTGGTAAGCTGGGATCAGAAGAAGCTTTACGCAGGCGGCTATTGAGAAGAACCAGAGTAATTGCTGCATTGAGCTTGACGACTCCATTGTCGAAGCGCAGAGAAAGGGAGGATGTGTGTTGAAATCGAACTGGGAAACAACGATACTAATTACACCCCAAACACGTACTAAGTAAACTTGGAATTGCTGGATGGGCCATAAAACAGGCCAACTAAACAGGCTTGAAGTCGCTTTTTTAATCTAAAGCACACGTTGAGACTTGAGATAATTCGTTCTTAGACAAAATAAATATTTGAGAACTGTAAATTTTAAAATATTATTTTTCATTATTAATTTTTTTTAATCAAAATGTAAGTTGACTCTAATATTAGATTTTGTACAATTTAATAGTAAAATTATTTTACCATAAATTTAGTAATAAATTATTATTATTATTATTATTATTGGAAACGTTGGAAACCCCGCCGCTAAACGACCTGACCCGAGCTTAAACGAAGCATGAAAAACTCCCGACTGTCCCAGCCTCTTATAAAAATGCATTTCTGAATTCGAACCCATGACCTGAAAGCCATATCTTAAGTCATACACCACCAAAACATGCTCATTGTGTACTAGTAGTAATAGTAATAATATATTCTTTGAAAATAAATTATAATATTTCAAAATTCGTAATACCCGACTATTATTTTATCATAAGATTAGTGGTAAAATATTTGAAAATATTAATAATTATTAAAATAATTTATTAATCTTATTTTTATTTTTTCAATTGGTGAGGAATTGACTCATCCTTTTTATTTTTTTTTAAGAAATCTAGATAATCTATGTGCTATGTAATTGCTTGCATTTATTTATTTATATTTGGATAAAATGAAGATTTGACTATAATTTTTTTCATTCTCTATAATGTACTTATAAAAGGCAACATCCTTAACGCAAGACACATTTGCCCATGTTATGTATAAAACTTCAGGGCTTAACCGGATCAAGTAAAACTCCCGACTGTCTCAGACTCTTACAAGAAATGCATCCATGGATTCGAACCCATAACCTGAAAGCCATATCTTAAGTCATACACCACCAACACACTCATTGGGGACTAGTAGTAATAGTAATAATATAATAATAATTTTTTTTGATAATAAATTATAATATATCAAAATTATTATTTAACTTATAATAATAAATTATAAATTATAATACACCCCCAAGGCACACCACAAGTTATTTTTGAAGAGATACAACACTTCATTATTTAACTTAGATAATAAAAAGAACGTTATATCTAATAGAAAAGAAAACTAAGAAATTTTAAATTATTTCTTCTCTTTTTTACTTTCATAAGATTTAATTGGGATATCTCAATCAATTAAAAAGTGAACAAAATGGTTCGAGAGATATTTGTCTCTTTTGAGAGGGTATAGAAATCCATATGAACCCATACACGAATTTGTTCTCATACAAAACCTACTCATAAATGAGTGATTATTGGACATGTCAAGTCCATGTGATCCGGAGATTGAGTGGCAATTGTTTAAGTTGTGATTTGAACCTGGGCACATATGGTTTTTGAGTACAATTATGCTACTATCAGGCCAATCTTAAGACTAATAATGCTTTTCCTGGCAATTGCTGTTGTACTCATAATTCACAACAATCTAAAAACTAATGCATGCAATTTTTTCGAGAAGCCTCGTTTCGTGACTTTCAGCTTTTAATTTGTCCAATCAAAAGCAACGACGGATGCTCCCGTCTTGACTAAAGAGTGAGGAGATTTATGCGGGAATATGCTTGCAGCTTTCGATCAGCTCAGCGGCATAGAAATTATGATTATTGTGTGCTTCTTTTTCCTGTAAGGTAACAGGAATCTACTTATATTGTGCATACAAGTTCGCGACATTTGGCCTAGATCTCACTTCTCAGTGTGTTCTTACTGTACGTGTATATATTAGCTATTTGCATACTTGACAATCTGAGAAATGTCAAGCACTTTGTCCATTCCACTTGCTATAAGAAACCTGCGCACAAGATTCAACAACCATAAATATTATATTAATGAAAACAAAAAAGCTTTTTGAATAACAAAACAGGGGGAAAAAAATAATAAATTGCAACATACTTATCTTTGAGAGCTCTTGTAATAGATTGACAACCTCCAGGCACCATTGATTGCACGTTTACAGCAATATTTGGGTTGTGAATACTCTGTCTAAGATGTATCCATCCGAGTTGTCCATGTTCGTCTTCTGTAACTTTAGCCCTGATGCATGAATTTGCAGAAATTAGGAAGATTTAGTATTCACTCTGAAATTTCTCTCAAATTGAAATCTTATGTTCCCTAGCTATCATATTATTGTACCTGTACATGTGAGCATCAACGGCAGATGGAGAGTCATTTGAGTCTACAAGGCAGCCTTCACTCACCCAGCACTCGCCGCAGGAATCCAGTTCCCATCCTTGGAGCTTTCCTTCCTACAATCAATCATTTAAAAGTTTGTATTATTATACAAATAAAACATGTTTCACCATATTATTATTATTATTTTGCAAATTAAATACCTGAATGTATTCTCGGAAAGTTTCTATGGCTTCAGATCCTTTTGCCTTTGCATATCTAGGCTCAGAGATAATGTTCATTCTCAGTTCAACTGATTCTAGTGGTTCTTCAAGTTCTTTTATGAGACTGCCAATGCCTTCATCTGATCCTTCCAGCTTCATCCGTACCATCTCAATGATGATTTTAACAACCATGTAAGCTCCTATACAAAAGAAACAAAATCCAAGTGAGTAACTATGAGAAATTAGAATCAATATGGATGTTTAGTGAATAATATTTATCTTGGAGTTCTAGTTCAATTGAAACTACAGAGTTTAGTTTAAAACTGAATTATTTCAATGAAAGTTTCCAAAGTTGAATGATTCCAAATTACCTGAAATTGAAAATGAGGAAGAAAGAAGTTTGCAAATAAGAACTCACCATCATCAAGAAAATAATTCTCTTTAAGAGCACCATGGCCTGATGTTTCCATCATAAGATGTGTTTCAATTCCATCTTCATTAAGATGAACTCCCTTATCAATCACATTTCGGTAACCAACACGATACAAGCAATGGTTTCCTCCTCTATCAGTAATAAACTTGGTAAGCGCCATGCTTGTCCGAGCATCAGTCACTATTGTTGTTCCAGGATGTTCCTTCAACACGATGGCTGACATCAAAGCTATAAGCTTATCACCATTGATTGGATTGCCTTTGTTATCAACAACGCCGCTGCGATCAACGTCAGTATCGAAAACAACTCCGAGATCGGCCTTGTTTTCGAGTACGGCAGCTCTGGTTAGAGCCATTGCAGTTTTGTCCTCAGGATTCGGAATGTGGTTAGGGAACATCCCATCTGGGTTGAGATATAAAGAGCCAAATGTGTCTGCTCCTAGCTTATCTAATACATTCCATGTGAAGAAGCCACCTGATCCGTTTCCAGCATTTACTATAATCTGCAGCAATAGTATCATCTCAAAAATTACGTTAACAAGCATCCTACCTAATAAAACATCAACTTAGGTAGGGTACCTAATATAAAATTTTAAAATTTTATTTGCTAACGTTGAAAGTTTGTTTCAATAAAGAAAACAACAATATATAATACATTATATTTCTCATTTGATAGAGGTAGAAGAGAAGAGCTCGAGTAATAATTTTTTGAACATCACTTGATGACTTAGTAAATGAAAATTCAGAAAAAGAATTATTTTTGTGATGTAAAATAAATAAAAGATTACTAATTTTTAAGAATATGAGTGGAATATTTTTATAGGTGCATAGAGTAAATAAAAATAATTAATTTAAATAGTAAAGTTAGGATTTTTTCAGTATTTATAAGAGTGGACAAAGTAAAAATTAGAATTTCAAATTTAATAGATAAGTGTTCAAAGAAAGCAATTTTTAGAGTGCAAAATAATCTCACATAAATTACATATATAATTATTCTTTCATGCGGGCTGTACATACAATACAGTACGTCCTCATGAAAAAATCATGCAGATGCTTGCACTTGAGAAAATTTATACTCACAGAGAGATGTTTGATCATATATAAACCATCTTAATGAAATAATATCTTGATGTATGTAATAACATATGTATTGTCTCGCCCTTTTTATCTTACGACAGTGCAAGTAATATCTCGTACGTATGAATATTATATATATAAAAAAATTATAATGAGGGTATCATCAACTTAATAAATTGAAGTGCGATATGAAATTAAAAGATAAAAAAATAAAAATTTCAATAAACTAAAAAAAAAAAATCTTATATTGAAATCTGTGTTTTGTAGAAATCATCAACTTATCAACTTATTAATTGGGAGACATCTAACAAGCTTTTTATTTTTAGGAATAGGAGTCCAAATCTTCAGGACATAAAAGTGGGTTTGTTGAGTAAAATAGAGTGGGTACTTAAGATCACTACTTGGAAACTTGGATCCAGATTTATATTGTACGTACTAAAGCCCAAATCTGCAGTCAGCACCATATCTCCTTCTATTCAGTTTGGACCTCAAAATTTTATGAGAAGCAAATTAATTCGGAACCAGGATAACACAATATGAGGTGGTACATGCATGAGTTGTACGCAACCACATAATAATAAAAATAAATTTAATTTGTAGCTACAGTGAGAGAGTTGGGATAAAATTCGGGATAAAATTCGGAAAAAGAATGAGTAAGTATATCGTTGCCAATAATAAAATCCAAACAAATTAAAAGAAGTAAAGAAGGAAACCTGAAATCCTTCAAGTGGAGTGTCATAGTGCAAAGGATGATTTACTCTCTCCTTTATGATGTCCCTGAGATGCTTTGCATAAGTACTCATAAAATCAACTCTTGTTGGAGGAGTTCTCAGCATTGTAGACACTTTAGTAAGCCTATTCGCATATTTCCGGGCAGCTTCGCCACATATCTCCTCAACCTCCGGCGACGTTAGCCCCCCTTTCTTAGTGAAAAATTTTAAACCATTCCGAGTGTAAGGTAAGTGAGAAGCAGTCATCTGCAACACAACATCCAAATCTCATAAATAAATCCAAGAGTAATGATTAATTAAAGAGTGACAGAAAGGTGATTAAAAACTAATTACCAAATATCTTAGTGAGTCGACTCGCTACTCTACTCACCATTATTGATGCATCATATGCAAATGGAGGCAACAATGTGCTCATGAAACAAGCTGGGGTTGTAGCAAGTCCCATATCAATTACTTCACAACCAGAACGAGAAAGGCCAGCGAACACGGCAACGCTCAATGAAGGCCCTGATACCCGAGGGTCTTTACCGAGTGATACTTTAACTACCTCAACAGGACACCCGCGTTCACTTTCCAAGCTTTTGATAACCCATTCACCAAAACTTTCCGCAATGGCTTCCACAGCTGGCGGTGTAAGATCAACTTTTCGACCTTTTTCGCCTTCCAAAGCAACTCCGCGAACATCAGACCCGTTTTGGAGCCTCCGAATCTTGTCCATTTCTTCATCGACTACAACATCATTATACTTATCTGTAACAGAAGATGTTATGTGTGTGGTTTTTCTTGGATACGATAGAAAAGGAAATTTAAGGCTAGTTTGAAATGGCTTTAATGATCCTGGAGAGGATGGAAAGCTTGTTCTGGAACCACTGTTTTGTAATGATATTGAGGGTGTTGCAGTGGAAGCCATTGATTCTGTTCAAGTTGAAGAAGGATGGTTTGTTTGGAAGTTTTTGAATGTAGGTTTTTTTTTTTTTTTTTGAGCAATTAAGCAATGCTTGGAAAGATAAGATTAGCCCAGATGAATTAATAACCCTACAAGCAAGCAAGCTAGCTAAGAAAATATCTCTAAATAAAATTCCAAATTCCCGGATATTTTTCTTGTTTTATTCATGCATTCGATCTTTTTGTTTTTGTTGCAACATTTGGTGATATTTCTTCAATCCTTACTTGAAAAAGAACTTATGGTATATTCTTGCAGGCTGCTGTACGGAGTTTGGAGGAAACGTGCCAGACCAAAATAATTGAAATGAGAACGTCTAAAAAGGCAAGTAAAAACTAATTAAATGAACAAGACCCAATTAAAGGAGACGTAAGCACTAAGATTATCCAAAACCATGGGATATGAAAATTAAGATTATGATATTGTGGAAAACCCATACATAAAATTACTCTTTTATCAAAATTTTGGGAATTTTCGTACTAAAATTTTCATAATCTTTTATCACGTGTACTTTAATAATAATATATAATTAAGATTCGGTTATATTTAAATGATTATTTTAATACCTACCAATCATAATTTATAGATAAAAATAACACATGTAACACCAAATCCAAAGTTTTAGAACACAGCCACTAAAAAAACACTCATTCTAAAGGAATTTTTGCTACAATACATTGTTTTTTGAAATAAAAACAAGCAAAATTGCTAAATTTGTAAATAACCCTTGCATTCTGTATTTCAATAAACAATCAACTTCGATGCATATATTTACAAGGAAAAATGATGAGTTTTTTTATACACGCTCCAAAATACTCTACCCCATGAAAGGTTGGTGTAAATCTTGGCACAATCATCAGCTAACAAATCTCTCCCCAATTTCATCCATTTGATCATCATTCGTTGTACTGGTAACAAATCTACATAGCTGTAGAGTGATAGAATCTGCTCAAGGTCCTTTCTAAACTGGCATATATACAAACTGAGGTGTTCACTTGATTGTACGGGCCTGGATCAGTGACCTTCTGGTTTGGAATCCCAGTGATGGGCTCAACTGAATTACTGGATTGCTAAGCTTAATATAACACAAAGTTCACTCTCAGATCTGCTTCATATTCATTCTTAGTTCAACATCTCGAACTAAGTTAACAGATCAAAGGGTTCATACCTAATGCATAAGAATCATATTTATTCTTGTTTTTTTTCAAAGAGGCTGTTTCCAGTTCACTGAACAGACGAAACATGCGAAAAATTTCATAATGACAGCATTCATATCGCCCAAAAAATGAGATATTTCATTACAAATTCTCATTAGAAATAACAGAACTGGAGGCATACCATCCAACTTATTGAGCTGTAACTGCCAAATCAAAGTGGCGTATAAGAGATAATTAATATATTAACAAGATAACGTATAGTCTCATATTCACGTTTGTCTTAAGACATGGAAAGCAATACAAGCAGATTATTTCAACCAAAGTCACAAGAAGCTTCTTCTAGTACAAAACATACATAACAACAGACACATTTAGAGCTTTAGGTGGATCCCAAACCCTTACAGCCCGGAACTTCAATCCATTCAATCTGTATCTCCACTTCGCCGCACTCTACATTGTTCAATCTAAGACACATGTCTTGGGTTATTTTTCCATTGTTCCAAATAATGCTGCTCTCATCCATAAGGCAATTTTGCCTTGTTGGCTGAATTTTCTTGATTGCGCAGCCATTTGGTAGGTTTTCCATTCCCATTTTTAGACATGATAGATAGGGTTTAATGTCTATGTTTGCCTCTCCCATCTTGTCATCCACACTAAATGTGTCTTTATCGTAAACCGTCTGTCAAAAAAAGGATCAAAATCTTAATGCACCAACATTTTACCAAGAAACAATTATTCAGGAAACATATTAAGAAAACATGAGGCTCATTGTTGCATATTATTTTACCAATTGCAATGGAAGAAGATTGGTATCTCTAATTGGAAGTGTCAAATCGCAATTCCATACAGGATTGCAGTTACTGTTCACCACATGAGTCTTCATTTTCTGCAACATTTCATATAACAAAAATGAATAAAAATAAATAAAAATAAAATCCATGCATATCATGTACTAAGTCTCAATGTGTATTTTGCTTTCATCTCCTTAATTATTTTGTAATTAAAATTATCATATCCATATTAACAAAATTAAAAAGATGAATTTAAAAAGAAAAAAAAGAAAAAGAAAAAGAAAAAGAAACATGCCTTGTTTCCCATGGTAATGACAACATAAGGATCACTACTAAGAGCATCACGCACTGCGAGATTAATGCCTCTTTTTACACAGATTTTGAGCAGGCCGAGCATACCTTCATTGAACGAGACATTTGCAACCAAATTAATTAAGATTATGATTCATTAACAATAAGCCTCTGAACTTAAATTTTTTATTTTTTTTGGCCAGATCGATGCTTGAAATAACCTAATCCCACTTCGTATTTCTGCCAGGACAATCACATATATAAACAAATAAATAGAAACTGTACGGATATTAATGAATGGTCTATCTAGGACTCTCAAACGAAGCATGCATGTAAAAAATTTAGTCAACATTTTGTTAATATTGTGGTTGATCCGCCGCTTTCATCGCTCTTCCCAGGTTTATTTAGGGAAAAAGGAGCAGTTAAATTTTTAACTTGTGGTGGTGCTCATTTGCTTCAGGTTTTTGCAACTGTTTTGAGTTTATTTTGTCCATCCAATTTTTTCAAAGGCCATAAATTTGTATCATTTCCAAGTCTTAATAAATATCAAGTCTTATGTAGAAGCAACCGATATAACCGAATCCAGTTTGGGTAAATTAGGTTGTGTGGGGTCTATTTTATTTTTCCTCCTTCAATCTACTTAAAATAATTATAATTTTTTTTTTATTTTATATATTAGTTTTACAGTTGAGGGATAAATTATTAACATTTCATTAACTGAGTGGGCGAGAGATGCGCAAAAAATCCGAATAGGTCCGAAAAAATTGAACTGAATTAGTAATTTATTAAAAAAATCAAACCAACATAATTTAAGTGAATAATTTGATTTATTAATTTTTTATGTCTATTTATTATTTTACATTTTACATTTTTTATATTATTTTATTTGATATTTAGTGATGATTATTCCCGTGAAATATTTGTACTTGTTATTTTTTGTTATGATTCTTTTTAGTTTCCACCATTTTAAATTATATAAATAATAATTGTATCCTATGAAAAACTTATATTGATGTAGTTATGATGATTAGAATAGTTATAGTGTAAAAAGTTAATTAAATATTTCATTTAATGAATATTACTAATTATTTAAATTTTTATTGTTACTATTAAAAATTAAACAAAAAAATTGAACCGAACGGATAATTAGAAATAATTACAAATTTTTTACAAGAAAAACCAAATAACTGACTGAATAATTTTAATTATATCAAATCGAATCGAACTGTACTCCCGTAAAATTAGTCACGCATTTCTTCACCTCATTTTAGGTCAGGTAATTGAGTGCTTGGCGTGGGAGTTTCTTTCTTTTAGATTTCAAGTTGGACTTTAATTTTGATACATCGAGACATGCTCTGGGAGACATACAACATACATCGTGATGGACTTCATGTTTCAATTATAATGTAATATTAAAATTTTGAGTTTTTTTCCCCAAATTTTAGAATTGAACTTTAATTTCTATACGTCGAGACAAGTCTCTCTGTATTAGGTTTCGGTAGACATATGTTGGATTGATATTTATCAGTATTTACTATAATGTACTCTCTAATGTAATATTAAAAAAAATGTATTGTTCTCTAATATAGTAATAAAAATACAGAGTTTATTTGTGTTTTTTTTTCATATTTTCTGATTGGACTTTAAATTTGATACGTCGAGATAGGTTCCATGAGACATACAACTTAAATCATATTGGGTTTTAGGTTTCTACAAATATATATATCCAGTTATATATATCAGTATTTAGTGTACTGTTCTCTAATATAATATTAAATAACTGAGGAATAAATTGATATTAAATTGATGTAATTCGGTCAATACGTCTTTGTATGTATGATAAAAATTCATGTGGGGATGGGGCCGCGAGACCCGGTAAGTGTGGATAAATGGATAATTTTCTATATACATTGGTTGAACGGATCAAGTACAGTTATTGACATTTTCATTTAAATAAAGATAAAATTTTCGTGTGAATAGAAACCCACATAAGTCTCAATACATAAGACCAAATATGAGTGAAATTTTCATACCCATTAATTGATTGGGCCGAATATGAATATTAAAATCCCCATGACATATTCGGCCCTTTATTGTATGTATTTATATCCTCTTATAGTGTTGTACTGTGTATTTTTTCCTCTCAAAGAGACACACTTATCATTAACCGAAGTCGTTATAGGAATGTTTCCGAGTCATTTATGAAAATAAAAGACCAACTGAGAATTTATCTCTAACTTTAGGAAGTAAAAGGCAATTTACCATCTTCGTTGCTCATACTGCTCTTCATGTTTGATAAGGGATGGGGATTATTAAGTTCATTAATTTCTAAAGCACAATAACTAAGAAGTTTGGTACATATTCTAATAATTATAACACACATATTTAATTTAAAATCTAGATTGAGATAAAATGTGGTTGTGTAACTTTATTAGATAAATCTTCTTGTAAACTTTATCCCATTACTTACTTGCTAAAATAACAATTGTTCCACCGTCGGCGTCATCAGCTTGCTCTCAAGGTATCAGCTGCTTTGGTTCAACCCTGCCCGTCGATCGTTATGGCCTCTGATTTCTCTCTTACCTTCAAAACCCTTCAAACACCAGGGTCCATCTCATCACCATCAAGCTCAGTTCTACGAACTATCTTCTCTGGCGCAACCAACTGCAGCCCCTGTTGCAGTCTCGATGCCTCTTCGGTTTCGTTGATGGCTCCACTACCAAGCCCCCTGCTTCTGTTAGCGATATATTCGCATGATGGATTTTGATGACGCAACACTAGAAGCCGTTGACGCGCATTAGCGAGACATTATAAAAAGATATCGAAACACATTGGTGGTGAAGAGCAATGAATATGAAGATTAGCGCATATTGAAGAAAATCTTATGTAGTCTTAACTTAGGGTTTCTTTTTGTAAAGTGAATTGTTTACTTAAGTCTCTAAACTCATAAGACACATTCACATTCATATAGATGCATTAGGGTCATGTGCAAAACGTTTAAAACCTTCAAATCCTACATTTGTCACTGAGACCGGTGGACCTACTCTGTTTTGCAAGCTCTTTGGAACCGACACAGACCATACCGGTCCCATATTGGTCTACCATACGGTCCACCTGTGTATTACAGGGCTACTGGAATCGACGTACACTATATCGGTATACATATCGGTGTCCATATCGGTGAGTTTAACTATTGCATAACTACTGGAACTGGCAAGGACCATACCGGTTAGCCTATTTATTTTTCATAGCTACTGGAACATGAAATGACCATACCAATCATCATACCGGTGTACATACCGGTGTAACAAATATATTCAAATGGTAATATAGATGTTGCATGCACCAGACCGACATACCGGTGTCTGGAGACCGGCATACCGGTGTCTGGAGACCAACATATCGGTCTCAGACAGAGCGGTTGGGGGCAGTTTTCACTTTACTTAATTAAGCCCTAAATTCATTTTTTCATATACTTGAACCTTCATACAATTTCTACTAAGGCAAAAATAGAGAGTTTTTACTAAATCTTCATCATCATACACTCTCACTCTCATTCATCAAGCTCACACACTACACCTTATTATCATTAATAGTGAGCTTAGAACACTTGGGTAATCAACTCACATATTAAATCTTCATTATCTTTGTTAGTACCCATGTGATATTCTTAAATCTTTTTATCAAACACTTGAGGTTTTGAAATCCATTGTGAGTGGATATACTCAAAAGGGTAAATTGTAAAAAAGTTTATGAGTGAGCCTAGTGTTAAAACTCATTGTAAGATTTTTTGAGAGAGCCTACGTATAAAACTCAATGTAAGAGGTTTAGAGTTAACCTAGTATGTAAAACTCTTGGTTGCGGGTGAGCCATGAAAAACTCGGTGTAAGTTGTGGACTCAATTTAGTTGAAATCTTCAAGCGCGGTTTGAGGGAGTGGACGTAGGCATTGTTGGCCGAACCACTATAAATTACGGTGTTATTTTCTCTATCTCTAAATTCTTTACTTATTGCAAGTTTTATTATATATATGCTTATTGTTTATAAACTTGCATTTAGGTGATATATTACAATTGAGAAAATTAACCTAAGTGTAATTGGTAAAACTACAAGCTTTGTAGCGTAAAATCGGTGAAATTTTTATTTCCACATTATTAAGCCATAACCGAATCCACCCCCTTCTAGGGTATATAGAGTGTGTTGTAGTGGTTGTAGTTAATTTCAGCTTCTTCTTCCTCTGACCGGCTGAATGGCTCCGCAGAGACCAACTTGTGCTTAGTCTGCTTCTGTCCTCATTAATGGAGTAAACTTTCTTCGTTGTCGTCGGTCTGTCTTCTTCACACGCTGTTTGGATAGCTCTTGCACATTCCTTCAAACATGGTTCTAAATCTCGCGAGATTCAGATCAAGGATAAAGGGTCACGTATAGTTTCTGAATTTGCTTGTGCTTTAAGAGCTCTTATGATCAGCTCGCTGCCATGCATCGTCCGATGGATGAAATTGATAATGTTCACTGATTTTTACGTAGACTTAGGGCCTAGTTTGCCACTTTTTCCACCACTCAGCTCTCTCTTTCACTGATCTCTCAAGAAGTTGCTCCGAAAGCTGAAAGCTTTAAAATATTTGCCAAGTCCTTGGAGCCTTCCGCTGGTACAATCTCTGTATTTTCTGCCAGTAATGTGCCTACACAGACCCGCAAGCCTGGTTCTTATTTTCGTGGCCGTCTTGGACGTGGTAGTCGTGGTACTCGTAGAGGGCACACCAATAACAGGCCTCCCCGCTGTCAAATTTATCGCACTGAAGAGCATTATGCCACTTCTTATCCTAATCAATATTCTAAGGTTGATTCTGCTCATCTCACTGACACTCTCTCTCATTTTTCCATTACGATGATGTTGCCTCAGACTGGTTCACTGACACATGGGCTTCTACACATATGACACCAGATGCAAATCAGTTGGATAAGACCACCTCATATTCAGGTAAGGATTGTGTCACTATTGGAAATACACTTATCTTGCCATTACTCATACTAGTAGACTCTCTCATGTTCACAATTTACACTTAAATAATGTGTTGGTTGTGTTGGGACAGTTGTGGAACCTTTAGGGTCGGATCAGTGCCTCTCGTAGCGGAAATGGGTCTAACCCATGGATATCAAGTATTAGTGTAATTTTAAATCATTTAATGAAATACTATATTCCATTATGAGTGTATAGGAAAAAATCGGGACTGAATCGAAGTCCGGAAGCTCCAGAACGAGCAAAAACAAAATTCCCGTACGCAACACGTACTCGTGCGCTACAATGCGCGCGCACTGTAGCACTGATCACATTTTTTGTTTTATATGCTTTGTTTTCAAAGCTTCAGTTCTCTGGAAAATTTCCAGAGAGCTGAAGCAATTAAGGTCTATTATCCTAATACCTTCCGGTTCTCCCTAAACACTTCAAAAATATCCAAAATTAATTTTTAATTTCAAAACCAATATTAACACATGTTATAGAATAAAAATCAAGTTTTTCAAAATATCAAATATTTTTACAAAAACATAAATTTAGTCTAAATACGCACTTTGGTAAATTTTGAATCCAATACACAAACCAAATTAGAATCCCAATAAAAAATATCTCGTGAACAATTCTAGGTCACCCAAAGGTGATCAAGTGATTCTAGAATGGTAGCCATAACTATAAGCTTTAATCTAGAGTTCCAAACTCTAATTAATTGTTCCATGTTCAACATGAACATCTTTGACCTAATTACAAGCATGTTGTGTTTATACTTCTAAAGTATCCTAACATAATTGATTAGACTTATTCAACATTAAGCTATGTGATCATGCATCTAATACACAAATAAACATAGATTGTGAGAAGATCAAATATTACCTAGTAAGCTTGATGATGTAAGATCGAATCTACTTCTCCTTTGTTGAAATTGTTGGAGAACCTCCAAGGTGTGCAAGCTTGACTTCAAGATCCAATTGTTTCCAATGCTTCCAAGCTTCACTTCAATATCCAATCTTGATTTCTCTTAGATGAAATGTTGTAGAGACCTCACAAGATTCTCTAAACACTTCTCTAACTTAGGCTGATCTATCAAGAATTTACTTGTATTTGTACTTGTAATTAAAACCTTCATAAAACTTGCTATTTATAGCAAAACTTATCAATTTTTAATTAATAAAAGTTGTAATCAACTTTTAAGTGAGCTTAATCTAACTTGTCCAAATATGTATAATTAAGTGTGACTAATCTCCATTGTCTCACACTTTAATTTAATCCAATTAAATCAAGCCAAAGATTAGGAAATGGATTAGTTAAATGTTTGCCACCTTGATTTAATCCAATTAAATCAAGCCAAAACCACCTATTATTACATACTTATAATTACCATAATATCCTCAAATGGTAGAGATAATTATGATTTTACAATTAAGCCCTTGTGTAATTATTGAATTAATCCAATTAGGTCAAAGTAAATAATCAATGTTATCCAATAACACTTGATTATCTTAGTTGATAATTATAATATCGAATATTATCTTTTATAAAAAATAATCGGCTACCCAAGTGCTCAACGAGTACACTTCATATTGGGACTCTCTAAGTTCAGACACGTTCGTCATATAAGCCTAGCTAATATGTACGCAATTCGGCCACCTCCGAATTCGCGAAGAACACGAATGACCTTTCTGAACTATACAAGTCGAGGTCATCACATATGTTTAACAATCCCTCCGTCGTAGGCTTTCCGAGTTGTGCTTAGGAAACATAGAATATACCGTCAAGTTTCCGAGACCCACATCTCATGTCGACATGTCCACGATTCTTCATAACTAATGCGATCCACCCTAGGTGATCGACTTTGACCAAAGATTTAAGAATCATGACTTTACTAACATGGATACTTAAACCCCTTATGGTACACATACGAGCCGAAAGATCATATTTTGCTTCGCACTTGATTACTGAGTGCATCAGTCCACACCCAACGAACATCTAGAGGCCAGACCATGAAAGATTTCTGACATACATGGCATCAAAGTGTGGAGGATCTCACACAAAATCAATATTATCCTATAGTCAAAGGATTATATATGCTACTCGACTCGAGAAGATTCCTATTGATGGTGGTGTGTACTTCCAACTATTAGGAATCACCTATGAGTCATTCAGTATTCGCTCCAACGAATACCCATATATCTATACGAGTTTTCAAAACTCATGGTACATCGCGTTAAACCATTGAAACTCCAATTCCAATATACGACATGTGCTAGTCTTCTAGGTTATAGGAATTCGACCGTATTCCAAAATCAACGACTATGAATATTTACTTTAAGAATAGTTTACACCTAGTGTCAAAACTATGATAAGTTCGATGTCATTCTTAACATATCTATACATCAATCTAATACAAATAATGACAATACCATTAATGAGGTATGAAAAATATAGTTATTTTATTAATAAATAATAAAATATACAAATCGGATTGGCACTCCCAGCACCAACTCCATCAAACTCCCACTTGCTTAGTGTCAATCTGGATGGTACCATAGTCCCATCTCCTCCACATGTTTATCGAATAACTTAGGAGGTAAGGCCTTTGTAAGCGGGTCTGATATGTTGTCTTGTCCTTGAACCTTCAAGACCTCTATGTCTTTTCGTTCAATAATCTCTCTAATTACGCGGTATTTCCTTTCCATGTGTTTAGACTTGGAATGCGCCCTCGGTTCCTTAGCCTGCGCGATGGCTCCGTTATTATCACAGTACAATATGATTGAATTCGCAATACTAGGCACAATGCCAAGTTTGTGATAAAATTTCTAATCCAAACAACTTCTTTAACAGCTTCCGAAGTCGCTATAAATTTTGCCTTTGTGGTGGAATCAGCTGTTGAGCCTTGCTTTGAACAATGCCAACTAATCGCACCACCGTTAAGGGTAATATGTATCATAATGTAGATTTTATATCATCTGGATCTCCCTGGAAGTCGGAGTCTGTATAACCCTTAACTTGTAGCTCATTTTCTCCATATATTAGAAACTTATCTTTGGTGCCTTTAAGATACTTTAGGATATGTTTCACGGCTATCCAATGATCATTACCTGGATCAGATTGATGTCGGTTGGTCACACTGATGTCGAAACTGATGTCAGGTCTAGTACATAACATAACATTTATTATACTTCCAATACAAGAATCATATGGCAAGCTAGACATCCAAACTCTCTCTTCCTCAATTTGAGGTGCCATTTTATTCGAAAGATGTATGCCGTATCGGAAAGGTACATTTGTTGCCTTGCAGTTGGTAAAACTGTACCTTTCTAACATCTTGTCTATGTACGTCGATTGTGACAACCCTATAAGCTTCCTAACTATATCTCGGTAGAGCCTTATACTTAGTATATATGAAGCTTCACCCATATCTTTCATAGAGAAGTTCTTGCAAAGGTAGGCTTTCACACTTTGCATCATCCCTATATCATTTCCTATGATAATGATGTCGTCTACATACAAGATTAGGAAAACTATCATGCTCATAGTAACTTTCTTATAAACACATGGTTCTTGCTCATTTTTTATGAATACAGATAATCTAATTATCTCATCAAAATGACGATTCCAGCTTGAGGATGCCTGTTTAAGTCCATAAATAGACTTTTGGAGCTTACAAACCAAGTTTGAAGTCACTGGATACGAAACCCTCTGGTTGTTCCATATATATATCCTTTTCAAGGAATCCATTTAGGAAAGCGGTTTTCACATCCATCTGCCATATCTCATAATCGTGATATGCAGCAACGACTAAAAGAATCCCAATGGATTTTAGCATGGCTACTGGGGAAAAAAGTTTCCTCATAGTCAATACCAGGACGTTGAGTGTAACCTTTCGCTACCAGTCGGGCCCTAAAGGTTTCCATATTTCCATCAGGCTCTCGCTTCCTTTTGTAAACCCATTTACAACCAATAGGTTTAACTCCTTCAGGAAGTTCAACTAAGTCCCAGACTTGATTGGCATGCATTGAATCCATTTCGGATTTCATGGCTTCCTGCCATTTTCCCGAATCGATATCCAATATCGCTGTTATACGTAGTCGGATCTGTTTCCTCCAAGAGGAGAACATTAAAGCTCACATCATATGTTAAAACAGTCTCTCAAGAGGCCTTGATATTCTATTTGACTTACGTAGAACCTGTGTTGTAGATCATTCACCTAGTTGGATCTCTAGTTCAATCTCAGGTTCCTTACTGTTAGGATCAAACTCATCAAGTTTAATCTCTCTAAAATTCCCACTTTCTCTCAAAATTTCTTTTCAAGAAAAGTTACAAAGCGAACAACAAATACATTTCATTGCTCGAATCGTAGAATTGATATCCCATGGAATTATCCGGATATCCAACGAACCTACATTTATACCCTATCGGTGATAGTTTATCCCGCTGTGCAATTCTAATGTATGTATGACAACCCCAAATCTTTAAATGCTCAAGACTCGGATTTCTACTGAACCATATCTGATAGGGGGTTGTAGAAAGAAACTTTTGATGGAACCCTATTAAGTATGTAGGCAGCAGTTTGTAAAGCGTAATCCCAAAAGTAATAAGGAATATATGTATAGCTCATCATTGTTCGCACCATATCCAATAAAGTACGATTTCTACACTCAGACACTCCATGGTGTTGAGGTGTTCCTGATGGGCTATATTGGGCGAGAATTCCATTCTCCCTTAATAATTTTTGAATACTTCACTCATGTATTCACCGCCTCGATCTGACTAAGGCACTTGATGAATTTACTGGTTTGTTTTTCTAATTCATTTTGGAATATTTTGAACTTGTCAAATGTTTCCGACTTATGTTTCATCAGATAGACATATACATATCTAGACTTATCATCTGTGAAAGTCACAAAGTATTTTGAACTATCATGAGCGGCATGATTTAATGGACCACACACATCGCTGTGTATTAGCTCCAGTAAATCTCCAGCATGGTGTCTAACACCTTGAAATGGGGCTTTTTTCATATCTGCTTGGATACATGACTCACAAATTGGATAAAGATCTACGACAAGATTTTCAATCAAACCATCCTTTACCAATTTGGATAGACGTCTAACACCTATGTGGCCCAATCTTATATGCCATAATTTAGTATTATTTAGTTCAAACACTTTACTTGTATTTTTCTCTATATTAAAGACATCTCTACATGTTTCCAAAATATAGTGACCGTTTGATAAAGAACATTCACATTTTAATAAATTTTCTTTATTATACAAACATTAAGTCTCATACTTAATGTTTATTTTATATCTCTCTTTATCTAATAACAGTCATGCAAATCTAATTTACATTCATTTGGGAGATCTAGAACAAAAGTTCATATGGCCTTGACATCCAATATCTCGCCATTGCCACCTCTAAGCCGGATCTCCCCTTTATTTAGCCTTCTTTTAACCCTCATTTCTTGCAGGGAATTGCAAATATGAGTAGGACTGCCAGTGTCTAACACCCATCCACTATTTGCATCTAAGGCTAATGAGATGTCAATAATTGGAAAAATACAAAGCGTACCTGAGGGTCATGCTTTTTCTTTAAGCTCTGGACATTCCTTTTTCCAGTGTCCAGACTTCTTGCTTTGTAGACATTAGTCACGAGCTACATTTGGTTTTGCGCCTTTGCGCTTCTTGGAGTTTTTTTTATATCTTCTTATTCCCCATCTTGATTTTCTTTGACTTCCTAGAAGTCTTTGAAGAGCCAGCTCCACCATGAAGATATAGTGTGGGGTTACCTTTCTTCAAATCTTGCTTTGCCGTACGTAGCATGTTATGAAGTTCTTCGTATGTGGCGTGCATCGAATGAATACAAAAATTTAATACAAAGCCAGCATAAGAACCAGACAAATAAGACATAATCAAATTACGGCCCAGCCGTTCATCAAACACAAAGCCATGTCGTTCCGGATATCGAATCTGGTCTATCATGTTCAAAACATAAGTGCTGACAGCTCCTCCCTCATTGAGTTCAGCATGGAACAATTCCTTAGACCTTCGATAAAGTTTCATCTCTTGATTTGCCTCGAACAACTCCTTGAGTGTTCGTATGATGCTCCAAGCATCTGGTACTTCTATGTACTGTCTCAGCAAATCTGGAACCATCGATCCCAAGATGTAGGATTTCACCTTCAGGTTATCATCCTTCCATCTATCAAAAGTTTCTCGCTCTTCTGGAGTGGAGTCAGGATTGATATCAACATGTAGTGGATTGATAGTGACGTAAGTCAACTTTTCATACTCTAAGACAAGACGTATGTTCATTACCCATTCGAAATAGTTCTCGGCTCCTTTTAATTTATTGGAATCCAAAAGTTTCATCAATGGATTAGTGACAACCATCTACAAGACAATATTTTTGAGTAGTAGCAGAACAATTTTCATTTCAAAAGTGATAACACTAATTGATTATAGAATTTTAAATCTATTACTGTCTTCCCACTACTTTACGTAATTCCGTAATCTCCCTTAACGGAAAAATAGAAAATTTACTATCAAAATTTCATAACAGGAAGTGGATCCCATGACATTTACTCCAGCCTCACACTAATGACGATATTGGCTTTTGTAAACTCATTAAGTAGACCTCCAAGGTCGATGTCATTCTTAGGAATATTTACTTTAAGAATAGTTTACACCTAATGCCAAAACTATTCTAAGGTCGATGTCATTCTTAGCATATCTATACATCAATCTAACACGTATAATGACAATACCATTAATGAGGTATGAAATGAAAAATATAGTTATTTTATTAATAAATAATAAAATATACAAATCGGATTGACACTCCAAGCACCAACTCCATCAGGTTGTCACTCGTCTCACGAAGAATCTGCTTTATGTAAGCAAATTGATATCTGATTATCCTTTTTTGTGACATTTACTAATGATTTTTTCTTTATTTAGAATCGACACACAAAAAATATGGTGGCAACCGGTCGACGTAATGATGGCTTATATATGCCAGGACATTAGAACGTTTTAGTACTGTTCAAAATAAATTGATACCTGCTATTTATGAAATTTGACATAATCGTTTGGGCCATGTATAAAATTCCATTATTTCGCTTTTAAAAAATAAAAGATTTTTATGTCACCTCCATATTACCTGATCCGAAAATTTGCTCTAATTATCAACTTGCAAAAATTCATCGCCTTCCATTTCAAGCCAATGTACACCGTTCGCCTACATCTTTACGGTTAATCCATTGGGATTTATGGGGCCCATCCCTGGTTTCCTCAAAGTTATGGTTCCATTATTATGTTATTTATATTGATAATCACTCACGCTTCACTTGGTTTTACCCATTAAAATATAAATTTCATTTTTCCAAGTATTTCAAAAATTTCAAATTCAGGTTGAAAATCAATTGGTAGCTAAAAAAAAAAAAATTTCAAAGTGATGGTGGAACATAATTTACTAATAACCAGTTTCAAAATCATCTCATTTCCCATATCACTGAAACTGATCTAGCAATGTTATTTCACTCCCACATGCCTCTTCGTTTTTGGGTCGAAGCCTTTAGAACTGCCACATTTACGATCATCAATTACCCAACCGATTCTCGACAACGTGTCTCCCTTTGATTATCTTGTTTATCCTTGTCTATGTGCCTATGCCTCACATAAATTGTCTCCCCGCAGTACTCCTTGCTTATTCTTAGATTATAGCATGTCTCATTCTGGCTATCGATGTCTCGATACTATATCTCACTAGGTCTACATCTATCGTTGTGCCAAATTCGATGACTTCATATACGGATATACCCTCTATACCGTCACGCCCAAACCCTTGACCATCTGCACCCACTCTCGCTGCTACAGTGCCACATTCCTAATCTCGAATATGCCTACCTTGTTCTACTAATTTTCCTCGTGTTGTCATCCACTAATATGCAGATACCTCTGACTCCATCATCGTCTCCATCTAATGATCTTCCAGTGGACCCCCCATGTCTCCTCCAGCCAGCCACTTCCAGCCGACCCCAATCCTATAATATTGCCGCACCACTTATAACCACTCGGGTTAAAGCTGGAATTTTTAAACTGAAGCACTTAACCTATATGTGCATTATTCCCACTACTAGATTGCTATATGCCCTTGTTACCGTAAAGGAACCCCACGGTTTCAAATCGGTTGTGAAACACCCAGGCTGGATAACTACAATGGATGATGAAATTCAAGCTTTGAAATCTGATATGACTTGAGAGCTAGTACCCAGACCTCCCGATGCTAGTATTGTCGGCTCTAAATGGGTTTATCATGTGAAATATCTAGAAAATGGCAAGGTTGATTATCTCAAGGCTCGTTTAGTTGCTAAATGGCATACTTAGACTTTTCTGAAACTTGCAGTCTTTTTATAAAGGCCTTTATTGCCCTCATTGTTCTCTCATTGGCTGTCTCCAATAATTGGCCCCTCCGCCACCTGGATGTCAAAAATGCATTCTTAAATGGCCTACCCTGAGAAGAAGTGTACATGGAACAACCTATGGGATATATTGATCCACAAAAACCTACACATGTCTATAGCCTGAAGCGTGCGATCTGCGGACTCAAGTAAGCACCCCGAGCATGGTTTCATTGGTTTAGCACATTCTTGAGAAATATTGGGTTTCTTTACAGTCAAACAGATTCTTTTCTATTCATTTTGACTCAACGACATAACGTCATCTATCTCCTACTATACGTGGATGATATTATTGTCACTTGCAACAATCTTACATTTTTAGTTGCCTTTCTTGCTTCTCTGCAACAAGAATTTGCTAAAAAAGACTTGGGGACATTGAACTATTTTCTTAGACTTGAAGCCCATTGAACTCCAGTATAACTTTATCTCACACAGGTCAAGTGTGCTCGAGAAATTCTTCAATGTGCTGATTTAGTTGACTGTAAACCAAATGCCACTCTAATGTTATTCACTCAAAAACTCTACTCTGGTTGCACATTGTTCCATGATCCTACACATTATCGCTCGATGGTTAGCGCTCTGCAGTATCTCATAATCACGCGCCCTGATATATCTCACATGCAGTTAACTCTGTCAGTCAACACATGCACTCTCCAACTGTTGACCATTATCAAGCAGTCAAACGGTCCTGCGATATATCAAGAGAACCATGTTCTATGGTATATTCTTCAATCCCTCTATTTCTGCTATTCTTGTGGCATATTCTGATGCCGATTGGGCTAGTTGTCCAAATACTCGACGCTCCACCTCGGGGTATGAAATTTATTTAGGAACCAATCTTATTTCATGGAGTGCCCACAAACAACCTGCAGTATCATGATCAAGCTACAGATCTGAATATAGAGCCTTGGCACACACTGCAGTCAAGGTAAAATAGCTATTGCATTTATTTCGGGATCTCCATGTCCACCTTTCATAATAGTCACTACTATTATGCGACAACAAAATCACATTTTTCCTTGGTAATAATCCAGCCACACATTGGGGCTCGAAGCACATCGGTATTGACTATCATTTTTTTTCAAGAATAGGTAGCTTCTGAAACTCTACAAGTGCGTCACATAACTACACATCTTCAGGTTGCATATATCTTCACAAATAGCTTATCCAAATATCTCTTTATATGTTTTCAATCCAAACTCAATGTTTGATATCAGCCACAGAGTTTGAGGGGGGATAATAATGATAATCATGTGGATATAGATAACACACATATTTATTTAAATTCTAAATTAAGATAAAATGTGGTTGTGTAACTATTATGTGATAAATCTTCTTATAACATTTATCCCATTACTTGTTTGCTATAAATAAAAATTGCTCCACCATCATCAAATTATAATGGATTATGTTTGGGGAGAAATCAGGCGCATGACACATGCCAAACACACTCTAAATGGGATCCAGAGCTATCATTAGGGTCTGATCTCAATATTTCCTCAAAGTCTGATTACAAGACCTCCTGTCATAGTCTAGTTTCGAAGGCCCGTCTCCAGGATCTGATCCAGAAGTTTTTTTCAGGGTCTGAAGTCAGTACCTCAGTTCAGAACCTGGATTCAGGACCCTTTGGCAGGGTCTTCATCTCAGACCTTCATCAGGAAAGGAAAGCAAAGATCATGTGGGGATTAAGCTTGAAGTATCAGCTTCTTGATGACACGAGTCTTCTAAATAAGAAATCAGACAACCAATTAATTACTTTCCGTTTCTTTAAGCTGGACAATCATCTAGAATATGGAAGTTTTGAGATTCTAAGGAGTGAGCCAGTTAGTGAGAAACTTGAACGGAATATAACTATTGTCAGTTTATTTTCCCTGTAATGAGACATTATAAATAATGTAAGAAATCCAGGAACAAGGGATCAATCTTTTGATATTCGAGTAATAACAGAGCAGTCTTTAACAACTTCTATATTCTTATTTTAATTCTATTATTTATAGAGTTCTACTGCACAAATAATTGGCAGTCTGTGGGCAAACTGAGACGAAAAGCTCTGTATACGGTTTCCTATAATAATTAAATCCAAGAAAATCTGCTTGACCAAACAAGTAAAAAACCCCAGGGAATAAGAAGTCTAAAATCTATGTATCCGCTGCTCATCATGAATAAGAAGCATTCAACTATCTGATCCCTCGATGGACATCTCAGTAATTAGGAATGAGATAATGAAACATATGGAAGACCAGATGTAGGCCATGAAAAAAAATTCCAAGAACAGATGCAAATCGTACAACAAGAGAACCAGACGCCCAAAGCCCAAATTTAGAGAGTTGGACTTAGAAAAGACAAAGGAAAAGGGAAAGAAGGAGTTGTCGTTGAGGATCCCCGTGAGGGGGAGTAGCTAGAGGAGAACCACGATGAGAGACCCCGGGGAAGGAGCCTCATCCAGATTAATGATGTAGATTTCGATACGAGGGCTCCAAAAATCAGGGCCGGACGTGGAGAGAGGTGGAGCGTAAGGAGAAAGGAAAAGATCTGGATATGAGTCATAAAAAAAAAGATATCCATTGGAAAGAAAAATATACGATGAATAGTTGGTGGCAGTGATAGCGAAGAGGATCGGGGGCATTCAGATGCAAACCCTGATGGATTTGGCAGACTTAGAAATCATGGGGATGTCATCTTCACCATTCCAAGAGTGGATCGAAGAAGAGCTAAAATCCCGAGACTTCACCCCACCCAGCTTTTACAAATACACTGAGAAGTCAGACCCAATTACCCACATGGTTCAGTTTAGACAGAGGCTTGCATTGGAAACCACCAATGAGGCTTTGATATGCAAGCTGTCTGTTACCACTCTCATAAGAAACGCCCTCTCTTGGTTCTTGTAATTACCATAGAGATCCATAGGGAGATTCAAAGATCTGGGGCGGATATTCATCTAGCAGTACCACGAAAATCGTCCCACTGAAGTTACTATGGATGACCTACAAGTGGAGCAGAGATACGACGAGCTTCTCTGACACTACTTACAAAGGTTCGTTGACAAGATAAACATCATCAACGTACTAGATTCAAAGTTAGCTGCAGCCTTCTCCGTCGGATGATTGATTAGTTAATCCTAAATTCATGAGGAGTTCCTAAAGACACCACTGTATGACATGTCCGAAGTACAGACCGGAGCAAAAATCATGTTGAAAGTAATAGATAATAGAACTAGGATGTCTCAGGCCGCTGCGATCATAGTGGCAGATCAACATCGCAGCAGCCGAACTAAGTTAGGAATCAAAGAAAAGAAAGTCACCAAAGGATATAAAGGAAATCTGGACCTCAGGGAATACTGAGGAGAATGGAAGATACGAGTCAGAACCCAAACGGCCACGAAGGCATGATGAAGGGATAATGTATGAGTTCACCCTACCGCAAGAGCAGATCTTCCATAAAGTAAAAATCAGGGTATGCTGAGGGAGCCCCAATAGATAATAGTGCCAGAAGATATCGGGACAAAAGGGTTGTATTGTGAATTTCACAAGGATATAGGACAAACCACCGCTATATGCAAAAATCCATACCAGCAACTAAAGACGATCATGAAGAAAGGCAAGCTACTGGAGTATCTAAAGAGGAATGGCTAACTGAGAGCCGGGATCTGCCCTGAGAAGTCAACTTCCAACAGCACCAAGGCCAGATAGACAACCAACAGAGGTCTGAGGCAACACCCAAGCAACAGGACCTAGGGAAAAAAACCTATAAGCTTCTAAATGAAAGAAATAGAGAGGCAGTGCCCAGAACATGGAATGAACAGATGCTTAAGAAATATTATATGTAAGGATATTGTACTTCTTCGATTTAAATGAAACATTCTTACTATTTGACTGACCAATATTCATTATGGTGTGGGCATTACCATAAACAAAGAAGACTATGATGTATGTGTAGGAGTTGGTGCTTGGAGCGCCAATCCAAATGATGTACTGTATATTTTATTATTTATTAATAAATAACTACATTTTCATTTCATACCCCATTAATGGTATTGTCATTATGTATATTAGATTGATGTACAGATATGCTAAGAATAACATCGACCTTAAAATAATAATGTAGCAATACTGGACACTAGGTTGTCCGATATTAGGATAAGTATTACTATTGTAAACTATTCTTAAAGTAAATATTTATAGTCGTTGGTTTTGGAATACGGTTGAATTCCTATAAACTAAAAAACTAGCACATGTCTTATATTAGAATTAGAGTTCCAATAGTTTAACCCAATGTACCATGAGCTTTGGAAGCTCGTATAGACATGTGGGTATTGGTTGGATCGAATACTGAATGACTCATAGGTGATTCATAATAGTTGGAAAAGTACACCCCACCGTCAATATGAATCTCCTCGAGTCAAGTAGCATATGTAATCTTTTGACTATATGAAAACATTGATTTTTTATGAGATCCTCCACACTTTGATAACATATATGTCAGAAACCTTTCACGGTATGACCTCTAGATGTTCGTTGGGTGTGGACCGATGCACTCATTAATCAAGTGCGAATCAAGGTAGGATATGTCAGCCCGTATGTGTACCATAAGGAGTTTAGGTATCCATGTAAGTAAAGTCACGATTCTTAAAACTTTGGCCAAAGTCGATCACCTAGGGTGGATCGCATCAGTTGTAAAGAATTATGAACATGTCGATATGAGATGTGCACATCGGAAACTTGACGATGTATTATATATTTCCTAAACACAACTCCGATAGCCTATGACGGAAGGATTATTAAACATATGTGATGACTTTGAATTGTATAGTACATAAAGGTCATTCGTGTTCTTCGCGAATTTAGAGGTGGCCGAATTGCGTACATATTAGCTAGGCTTATATGACGAACATGTCTGAACTTAGAGAGTCCCAATATGAAGTGTACTCGTTGAGCAATTTGGTAGCCGATTAATTTTGATAAAAGATAATATTCGATACTATAATTATCAACTAAGATAATCAAGTGTTATTGGATAACATTGATTATTTACTTTGACCTAGTTGGATTAATTGGATTAATTCAATATTTACACAGGGGCTTTGTCATAATTTCATAATTATCGCTACCATTTGAGGATATTATGGTAATTGCAAGTATGTAATTATAGGTGTTTTTGGCTTGATTTAATTTGATTAAATCAAAGTGGCAAACATCAATTTCCTAATCTTTGTACTGATTTAATTGGATCAAATCAAAGTTGTAGACAATAGAGATTAATCACACCTAATTATACATATTTGGACAAATTAGATTAAGCCAACATAAAAGTTGATTAAAACTTTTTTCATTAAAAATTTCCTAAGTTTTGCTATAAATAGCAAGCTTGAGCAATTGTTTTAATCAAGCTTAAGAAAGCTAATTCTTTGAGAAATTAGCCTAGAGAAGAGAAATGTTTAGAGAAGCTTTAGAATATCTCAACAACATTTCAACAAGAATGAATCAAGATTGGATCTTGGAGTGAAGCTTTCTTGCATTGGAATCAAGATCTAATCTTGGAGTCAAACTTGCTAATCCTTGGAAATTCTTCAACCATTTCAACAAAGGAGAAGTAGATTGGATCTTGCATCAAGCTTACTAGGTAAGTTTGAACTTCTCTTAAGCTATGTCTTCATTAGTGAGACATATAGTGATGAATTATGTATTGGATGCATGATTACATAGCTTAAAGTTGAAATAAGGCTAATAGATTATGTTAGGATGCTTTGAAAATATAAACACAATATACTTGTTAATTAGGTCAAAGATGTTCATGTTGGACATGGAACAATTAATAAGAGTTTGGAACTCTAGATTAAAGCTTAAAGCTATGGCTACCATTCTAGAATCACTTGACCATCTTTAGGTGAACTAGAATTGTTCATGAGACATTTCATAGTGGGATTCTAAATGTGTTTGTGTATTGATTCAAAATAAATGCATATAAGTGTTTAGAATACAAGTATGCTAGTTGTATAACATGTGTTGATGGTGGTTATGAAGCTAAAATTGGATTTTAGGTGTATTTGAAATATTAGGAGAAAATTGGAAGTGAATTGTATTGGTTTGAAGTAGAAAATTGCTCAATGCCTAGGGCAGCGTCGCGACTCTGACCCCTCAACTTCGCGTCACCGAGCATCTGACCTAGAAACATCGCGACGCAAACTATTTCGTATTACAATGCCGATACTTTCAGCCCTCACTGTTGCTCTCGCACTTTGGAGCGTCTCGACGTCTAAGCTCTAGCGTTGCGATGTGCAGAGGTGATACATACTGAAACTTCATTTTCTACGTTCTAGAGTTTTGGGACTCCGTTTGGGTCCCGGTTTTTTCCTACGGACTCGGAACAGAATTTAGTTTTACATAAAAATATTTAAAATACACTCATGCTAGATATCAAAGGGTTAGAACCACTTCCGCTGTTCGGGATAACGATCCGACCCTAGAAGTTCCACATCTACCCCAACAGTATGGTATAAAACCCATTAGAGCATGAAGTTTCTGGATGTTAGACCCCGAAGAGGGAATGTCTATCAGGGTCTGACATGGCAAAGAAGACTCTGATATATGGTAGAAAAACCATCAGAGCATGAAGTTTATGGATGTCAGACGCTAAAGAGGGATCACCTATCGGGGTCTGACAAGAACGAGAAGACTCTGATGTATGGTTTAAAAACCTATCAGAGCACGAAGTTTCTAGATGTTAGACCCTAAAGATAAATGCCTATCAAGGTCTGACACGACAAAGAAGACTATGATGTATGGTAGAAAAACCCATCAGAGCAAGAAGTTTCTAGATTTCAAACCTTAAAGAGGGAACGCCTATTATGGTCTGATAAAAACAAGAAGACTTTGATATATGGTAGAAAAACCGATCAAATTATGAAGTTTTTGCTTAGCAGACCCTAAATAGGGAATGCCTATGAGGGTCTGATACGACAATGAAGACTTTGATGTATGGTAGAAAAAACCATCAGAGCATGAAGTTTCTGGATGTCAAACCCTAAAGAGGGAATGCCTATCAGGGTCTGATACGACAATGAAGACTTTGATGTATGGTAGAAAAACCCATCAGAGCATGAAGTTTCTGGATGTCAAACCCTAAAGAGGGAATGCCTATCAGGGTCTGACACGACAAATAAGACTCCGATATATGGTAGAAAAAACCATCAGAGCATGAAATTTCTGGATGTCAGACCCTAAAGAGAGAATGCCTATCAGGGTATGACACTACAAAGAAGACTCTGATTATTGCAGAAAAATCCATCAGAACATGAAGTTTCTAAGTATCATACCATAAAATGGAAATATCTGTCGGGTCTGACATGGAAAAATAAGACTCTGATGTATGGTAGGAAAACTCATCATAGCACAATATTTCCAAGCGTTAGGCTCTACAATGGAGATGTCTATCAGGGTCTGACGGGGAAAAATAAAACTATTATGTATAATAGAAATACCCATCAGGGCATGAAAGTCCTGAACGTTAGACCTAGATAGTAATCGCTTAACAGAGTCTGACGGAGGAGGAATGCTCTGACAAACCTATCAGGGTACCCAGATTTGAAAAATCAAATCCAATGGGTACATGCCTATCAGAGTTTGGCGAGAAAGTCTGACAAGACTCTGATGCACGATAAACAAGCCCATCAGATCACAAGGGTGCTAGACCTTAAGAGGGAACGCTCATCAGGGTCTAACGAGGAAAATAAAAGAAAATTATGAAAAATATAAAGCACAACAACGATCCAGGATTAAACATCAAATAAAATTTTATATCATAGTAAGGTATTATATTACAATTAAATGTTATATTATATTTTTCTTTTTAAAATACAAATCGGTATAAAATACAAGAGTCGGTCCATCAAGGCATTAGACACGAGAGAGAGATGAGTCATCTCCACCCATGGTGAATGTAATGCTTGAAATTCTCATACTCCTCAATGGAAACCTAGCTCCTCAGCCTCTCATTGGAGACCTATTTAGCAATGTTACACGCCTTCCCCGGCTTGAAAGCAACGGTAGAACAATGTCTCGTCCAACGGCTACCTGCATCTGCTTCATAGTCCCAGTAGCTCTAAAGAGTACCAGCTCTTACCACTTATCTTGAGGCTATGCTCAGACAGTATCAACTAGACTCAAGAGAGTGGTACATGACAAGGAGAGGCTCTGATGGGTTTAAGACCTTTTGTGCAACCCTGAAATGGAGAAATTTCTCAAAATCTGAGTAGCAATCTGGACAGAATGGGGTGGCCAAAACAGACTCAGTAGGATAAAACCTTGCATGCCATGAAGTACCAACGTCTGTAGCCAACTCTGGAACAAAAAGAATAGGGCCTCTTCTGTATATGTCCCACAAACCCCGGTTCAGGACTTTGACACGGGGATGGCCCAATCCACCAGTATCATGAGGTTGACGGCCCATCCCAACCATATAATATATCACTCTACTACTGAGGATGAACTTATGCATGAGAGATCTTGCTCCTCAAACCGAACACGCTTAGGATGGATCACTAGAGTGCACACCAACCTCTTCAAAGATCCCATGTCAGGACCTAGTTTCGTACTCAAAGATAAAGAAAAACATAACGACTTGAAAAGAAAATACTTATTTTATTTATATGGAAAATAATACAGAGTACATAAAAAAAGTGAAGGCCTAAAGGCCATGTACGTTTATAATACATTATATTTTGTAAGATCTTAGGCACAACGGGACCTGCTGAAGAAGTGGATGCGCCCTCTAAAGATGGTACAATAGCTGGTAAAAAGGCTGAAGGAGACCCTATATCAGAGGTTGGAAGATCCACTACAGGGTCGGGCAAGAGCAATTTGAGGGGAATCAACCTCCGCATAGGCCAATGAGAGGTCTGGGTCAGCTTGAAAATATGTGGCAGCACTCGGAGATTCCGCAACCTCCACAACATACTGGAAACCCAAACTTTCCTCAACGTTATCCATCAAGTCATCCAAAAATTTGACCTTGAGGCCCTAACACTGGATATAATGGTCTGGATCATAGTTCTGATCCACGACCCCCATAATTTTGTCACACTTATCAGGACCCCCTGGTAAGCTCTGTCTGCATAATCCTTGATGTGGTCCTCCCAACCAAGATGATAACACTTAGCACTATTAACATGGCTGATGATGATATATCAAGTATGAGACTTAGAGAGTATGAGCTCAAGCTCGTGTTGGAGATGATTATCAACACCCTGTAACTGCTCTTTCAAGTTGGAGACCTCTTCACTCAAAGCAGAATGCCTCTGGAGGAACTCACTCCGCTACCTCTGAGACACCTTCAGATTCTACAAAAAGACAACACATAAGAAACCGAATATAGCTAGAAACAAAGTGAAACCAGAAACTCTAGAGGGGATGACCTTGTCTGCTTAACCTTGGAGACTTCAGCGTGAAACTCCTCATTCTCACGAGCAGTTTCCTCACTCCGCTACGTCTGTACGCAGCTCCTGATTTTCTATCTCCCTCTGAGCCAGCGTTTCCTCAAGCTTCGACTAGGCGGGAACCAGAGTAAACACATTCTTCTTGTGAGCTTCAGTCTCACGCTCCAACTCCACTCCACCCTCAAAAACTTCATTGCCTCTGAAGCCTTATCTAAGTTGTTAAGTGCCTCATGAAGACGGGTCTTCGAAATCTGGAGCAATAGGGTTACATAGATGGCACTCACCTCATTGAAATGTAGGATCCCACTACTGAGGATAGGATCCTGGAGCAAAGAGAGCAGACCCTGCTATGCCGAATGAGAGGAAATGATGGAGCGCACAGATCCTGACAGATTCTGGAACTCCCTGATATCACAAATGAAAGCACCAACGAGTGTTGGCTCAGACGATTGCTATGCAAGGCTTTTAGAAGGCTCGGAATGAGGTTGTACCAAAGGCAGTGCAGAATGAGACAATAGAGATCTAGAAGTAGAAACATGCAACTCGGACGATAAAATATGAGATCTCGAGGTAGAGGCAAGAAGCAGAGATGCAGACAGAACTGTGGCTGGGTCAGTATGAATGGTAGGCGCAATAGACCCTTATCGAGAAGCAGTAGTTGCATATCATGTCCATATCTTAAAATTTGAAGGGTGTGCCAGCTCAGTCTCAATCTTTTATTTCTTGTGGCGACGCTGGAGCTGACCATCATCTTCCTCTCTGAAGTTAGGGATCTGTGATCAAAGGAGTAAGAATCCCAACCGAAGAGCAAGAGGCACGAAGATCCTTCATTTCGGATCTGGCACTGCTAAGGGGTGACGTAAGAAGTCTAACTACGACAGAAGAAACGACATAAGGATTTTGCGATGCAATTGTGGTAGTATGAGGGGTTGTTGTGAAGTTTATGTCGCAGGAATGTCAGGCTTTGTCTTTGAAAATCAGGACCGGATCATCAAGGGTACCCTCTGAAAAAAAAGCCAATATTTCAAAACCCAGATTTTCAGGCTTATATGGAAACTTCAAGCTAGCCATCTTCACATAGGGGGTCCCTACTTCATTCAACATATTTCTTCGTCCCTTGGAGCTTTTTCAAGTTTGCCCAATCCTGATCATCAAGAGGAATGATTTTGGATACTGCACTAAACTCAAGGGGAGAAAGATTCAAACCTCTGACGGGTACTTGTTTTCCCCCAATCTCTCATCAAAATGGCCTTATGGTGGGCGAACCACCCATGAACCTTCTCCCTAAATAGAGACGAGGGGTCACCAGCACTTAAAGGGGAGAAGTAAGGGAGACAACACATCAAGGCCTGAAGGCTATCATTGTTAACCACCATGTTGATATGAATCGCCTCATTCCCCCTCAGGGCCACGAACAGATGCAGAAATTTGACCTTATCTCTTAACAGTTCAGGGCAAGGCGGAATGTATACGGAATAAGAAGTTGGAAAGAGAAAAGTAGAAAAACATATCAAACCCTACAATTGGACAAAAATGTGTGAACTTCGGACTCAAAAACAAGAACTGAAAATACCATGGTTCATCAACAGTCATAGAGGGAAGATGACACGATCGACAACGCTCGTCTGCCAATTGCTCGTCATCATTAGTAGACCCTTAGAAGACCAGCCTTTGTCTGAGGTAGGTAACCCCGTGACCATAATTATTGACTTTAGGGGTGCAAAGGTGCACATATTCACGCCGCCGGTAGACCCAGCCTTAGTCAGGGAGAAAAGATAGAAGAAGTCGCGATGGTGAGGCGTGAGTAATTAACCATGGAAAAGATAATGAAACCTACGACGCATCTAAGGCCGTTTGGGGTAAGCTGCATCAGGTGCAATTTACAGAGCACACAGATGTAGTGGAGTAGAGGGTGAAGGGGGAACCGAAGAATCCGAAGATGGTACTCCCCTAAAATGACACCACCACGAGGGATAGCAGTAGAGTTAGTTTCCTAGAGGAATGCGCTCTCAGGGAGGGACTGTAAGTACACATCCTGAGGAATATCAATGTCCTCTTTCAGGCGCTGAATCTTATCGTTGGAAGAAGATGACGAGGTCATGGTAGCAGAAGGGTTGTGAGCTTGGATTTGGAAGAAAGAGTGTTTGATGGAAACAATTTTGCAAGAGAAGAAAGCGCAAGGGTTTGAAATTTGAAACTTTGAACCGATAGAGTTAACAAATACTGTCAAATCAATATTTACGTGATACGACCTTTAAGTTCATAAGGAGGTAAGGAAGAAGCCCTGGCACCAAAAAGTCCACTGGAGGCCTAACTTCAAATTTGTTTTTTCCCAACATTTATTCAAAATGATGCAAAAAAAATGGGGAACTATTTGGGGAGAAATCAGACGCATGACATATGGCCAAACACACTCCAAATGGGATTCAGAGCTATCATCAAGGTCTGATCTCAGTATCTTATCAGAGTCTGATTACAGGACCTCCTGCCAGAGTCTAGTTTTGAAGGCCCGTCTTCAGGGTATGATCCAAAAGCTTCTTTCATGGTCTGAAGCCAGGACCTTCGTTCATAACCTGGCAGGATTCCAGAAAGGCAAGCAAAAATCATGTGATGATTAAGCCCGAGATATCAACTCCTTGATGACATGAATTTTCTAAACAATGAATCAGACAACCAATTAATTACCTTTCATTTTTTTAGTTGGACAATCATCTAAAATAAGGAAGTTCCGAGATTTTAGGGAGTGAGCCAGTTAGTAGAAACTGTGAATGAAATGTAACCGCTGTCAATTTATTTTCCTTATAATAAGACATTATAAATAGTGTAAGAAACCTTAGAACAAGGGATCGATATTTTGATATTCGAGTAATAACAGATCAGTCTTTACCAGCTTTTATATTTTTCTTTTATTTCTATTATTTGTAGAGTTCTACTGCACAAACATATTCATAAATCACTCTCATATTCTTTGATACAATTCGAGATAACATTTTATATGATTACACATTTCTCATTATTAGTGTTCTATTCTACAAATAGTGGCGAAACACATGCCATCTCGTGTAGCTTCCTAAAATCCAAGAGGAAAAAATAAACCATTACCAAACGACTCCCAACTCTCCAAGGGCCATTACGCCAATGTCAATTATAGACGTTACCAAACTGAAATTCTCCTCTGACGGGCATTTCCAGAATCATCTAAAATAATAGGGAAAAGGGATAAGTCTTTTCCAAATTTTCCAATTTTCATAATTTATCCAATTTTGGACCATCTATCAAAGTCACATGAAAAAAGTGATCTCCTCAGCCTTTTCACATCATCTTGGACTCTAGTTATTTGGCAGCACGTCATGGATATATATTCTCAGTTGATGCATTGCTATATCTTGACATATATGCATGTGCAAAGATTACAATTTCGTGGAGCAATCTTGTTTTCACAATTTGCAACTTCCTGGTGATTAAAACAGAACCATGCAATGACCTTTCTTCACCGATCATGGCAGTAAATTGGTCGAAAAAGCCAAAAAATAGTGATGATCGAGATAATCTCCAATCCCTTTTTGGCTACTCTATTTTAGCATCTTGTGAGATAGCTCTAGATCATTTCATCTTGTAGGAATCATCCTTACTTCACAATGAATAATATAATACATCAGTAGCTACCATCAACATCTGCCTGCTTCTTCATTTTGACAAAATGATTTCAAGTTAAGAAGCATTGTATCATTGTTGGAGATGATTGATGATTCCAAGCCCTGGTTACGCATGTATATTAATAGATGGTCAAGATTCAATACTTGTAAATTTTTATCTAATAACTACCAATAATAATTTATTAAAAACATCACAAAGCTTAACTAGGCACTAAATTCATGTTTGTTAGAGGAACCGATAGAACAAAAAATTTAAGTTAATAGACAAGATTTCATCATTATACACTGTATGGGCCAAATTTCGTCCAATGGGTAATTTCGCCATTTCAGTTAAGGCCCATTACCAAATACACCCCTAAGGATCCGTAATTGAACCCAGAGACATTACATTAACCCAAGCCCAATGAGTTTGCTACACTAGTAACCGAAAGGCCACCCAACGCTCAGACTACTTAATGTCTAGCCTCATAAACAAGGGCCAGCCGTTTCAGCCTACTAACGGGCGACCACGCTAATTACCCCTCATAAAGACACGATCAAAACCGTCGCCCAACGGATAGAAAATCAAAGGTCAGTAAATGCCCCAGGAACGAGTATATAAAGGAAGAAGAGGTAAAGAGAAAGGGGATTGACACTTTTCATTCTCAGCTAAGAACTATACTTCTCACACTTTCTCTGGAAGCAAAAGTTTATCATCGCCCTCACGGCAATCACAGGAGTTTAAGGTACCCCTATAACCTTGAGCTCTATCATCCCATATCCCTCAATCGACTACTGACTTGGGCGTCGGAGAGCCTACGGCATCCACCACACCGGTGGATAGTATCTTCATGCTCATTCTACCTCTCCTTTGTTTTGCAGGATCGTCAGTGCCCCCATCCTCACGAAATCTCGATTGTAGGCTTGGTGCGAAAAACCGCGTCTACAGTTTGGCGCCCACCGTGGGGCCCTAGCGATTCACAGCAAACCAAAGTACTAAACGAACATCCGAAGCACAAATATGGCTTCAAGCGACGCGCCGACAGACTCGATGGCCAATCAGCTGGCTCTTCTCCAGGAACGCTTGCGCATTCTCGAAGAGGAGAACTCAGCTATGAAAACCACCAATAGCGACCTTCAAAACCAGCTGGAGCGAGTCTCCGCTCCTCGCAACCATTTGGAATCGGTGGATCTTGCAGGAACCATGGGTAGCCGACAGAATCCAGCAGGAGCTCCGGAATTGGAGCAAGGCGAAGGCTCCCAGCGGGTAAATCAGCACACGGACCTCGGAGGCCATCGCCGAAGCCTTCCAGTCGACATAGTGACGACTACGACCATACGACAAGAGATGGAAGAATTCAAAGAGGCTATTTTGGCGAGTATACCGGGGGTCAGATTGCCAATGAGAAAGAGCAGGTCAGGAGCTTTGGCGGATACACCATTCGACGAGGGGATCAATTCCGTGGAACTCCCCAGGAAGTTCAGCCCCCCGGAAATGAAACTGTACGACGGATCAACCGACCCAGACGACCACATCATTCACTACAAGTATAAGATGATGTCCATGAGCCTCACTCCCCATCAGAGAGAAGCGGGACTATGTCGAGGATTCGGAGAGACACTAGCCGGTCCGGCCCTCACATGGTTTATCAATTTACCATTCGGGTCGATTGGGTCTTACAAGGAATTGGCAGACAAGTTTGTTGCTCATTTTGCAAGCTCGTGCAAATTCGAGAAAACGACAGACGACCTCAACTTGATCCAGCAACGGAAGGGAGAGTCTCTTCGAAGCTACATCTCTCGATTCAACAAAGAAAGAATTGCTATCCCAAATCTCCATCAGCCGACGGCAGTGGAGGCATTCAGAAATGGCTTGCAGGCAGACAGCGGCCTCTATAAGAAGCTGACGAAAAATCGGTGCTACACCATGGATGAGGCTTTGACAAGAGCCCGGACGGAGATCCGTTGGGAAGAAGACAGAAGGAACACGGGTAGGGAAAGACTTTCAAGTGTTCGAGAAAAGGTAGTAGGTTCTTCCAGGCGACCAAAGGAGTCTATCAGGGGCAGCATACAACTCCCAGACCGAAGGCCATACCGTACAAAGGATCCTCGCCCTTATGACAGGGTGCCTAGTCATAGGCCTGGTAGCTTCGAAAGAAGGGAAGGCTCCTCAAACCTTACTCCGCGGCTCCCAGACTACAACTTCACGGTCTCACCGGGAGAGCTTGTCTCAGTCCTCAGGAAGATGGGAAACGAGGTTAAATGGCCTCAGCGTTCGAGGGATAACTCAGGGAAGAAAGATACCAGCAAATGGTGCGAATTTCATCGAGACTACGGCCACACAACGGCTGACTGCATCGCTTTAAGGTTGGAAGTCCTAGAGTTGCTGAATAAAGGACACCTGAGAGACCTGCTCACCGATAAGGGAAAAACTACCTTAGCCCGAAGGGAAGATCGAGTGGAGGCCCCTGTTCCACCTCCAATCAACAACACCGTCAACTTCATTTCGGGAGGTTCAGAAGTAAGTGGAGTTTCATATTCGGCGGCGAAGCGACAGACGAGAATGATTTCCCCCCTGATGTCGGACACTGAGCGAGCTCCAACAGGGGATCATACCGGCCTGGTGATTGAGTTTTCAGACGACCAACTGTCCAGTCTTGCCAATCCTCACCATGACGCCTTGGTGATATCTCTTCAGGTGGCCAATTTTATGGTCAAGAGGGTATTGGTTGACACCGGATCTTCCGCTAATATCATCTTTTGGTCAGCACTCAATGATATGGGGGAAGCTCTGGAAAAGATGAATCGACGATCAACTGCTTTAGTCGGTTTCAGTGGGGAGCAGAAGTTCACGATGGGTGAGATTTACCTTCCAGTGTATGCAAGAGGAATAAACAAGATGGTAACGTTCCTGGTTCTGGATTGCCCGTCAGCCTACAACATAATAGTGGGTCGACCATGGATTCATGAGATGAGGGTTGTCTCTTCCACATACCATCAAGTTCTGAAGTTCCCAACTGAATGGGGGGTTCAGGAAATTAGAGGGGATCAGTTCGCTTCGAGGGCGTGTTATCAGTCGACCTTAAAGCCCAAAACTCAGTCGGCATAGCAATTACAGGAAGGGCCTCGTCGGACGAATATAAATGAACCTAAAATGGAGGAACTCGACGAGATCCAAATTCATCCACAATTCCCGGACCACAAGACCCGAATTGGAGCCGACTTGGAACCCTTGTTGCGAGCAAATCTGATAGAATTCCTACAGAAGCACCACGATTGCTTTGCTTGGTCGCACGAAGATATGACAGGAATTGATCCAGAGTTGATGACACATGAACTTCGCGTAGACTCGTCCTTTCCGCCCGTAAAGCAGAAGAGAAGAAAATTTGCCCCTGAAAGGAACCGGGTGATTGATGAAGAAGTACAGAAACTGTTGGATAACGGAGCGGTCAGGGAAGTACAATATCCAGAGTGGCTGGCGAATGTTGTGGTCGTGCGGAAGAAGAATGGCAAATGGCGGGTTTGTATCGACTTCACTGACCTAAACAAAGCGTGCCCGAAAGATTCATTCCCCTTGCCACACATAGATTCGCTAGTCGACGCGACAGCAGGACACGAGCTACTAAGTTTCATGGATGCATACTCAGGATACAATCAGATTCTTATGCACCCGGATGATCAGGAGAAAACGGCATTCATCACGAACAGGGGATCTACTGCTACAAAGTAATGCCGTTCGGATTAAAGAATGCAGGTGCTACATACCAGCGTCTGGTTAACAAGATGTTCAGTCGACAGATAGGGTCAACCATGGAGGTATATATCGACGACATGTTGGTGAAGTCTTTGTTAGCCGACCAACACTTGGAGCATCTGGAAGAAGCTTTCAGTGTTATGAAGAAGTATGGGATGAAGTTTAACCCGACCAAATTCGCTTTCGGGGTAGCTTCAGGAAAATTCCTAGGTTATTTGGTCACGCGTCGAGGAATTGAAGCCAATCCGGAACAGATAAAGGCAATACTCAACATCCCGTCCCCCGGGAATCAGACAGAAGTCATGCGACTGGCGGGACGAATAGCGGCTCTCAACAGATTCATTTCCAAGTCGACAGATAAGAGTTTCCTATTCTTCGCTACGCTTGGGAAGTCGAAGAAGTTCGAATGGACTCAGGATTGTGAAAAAGCCCTAACCAGACTAAAAGAGTACCTGACCTCCCCTCCACTGTTGTCAAAGCCATTCGACGGAGAGAGATTGTTTGTGTATCTTGGGGTCTCTCCTCAGGCCGTCAGCGCGGTTCTAGTTAAGGAAGATGGGGGTTCACAACACCCAGTCTACTACGTGAGCAAGGCCCTACTGGACGCTGAGACACGGTATTCTCAAATGGAACAATTGGTTTTGGCTTTGGTCATGGCCGCACGGAAACTCCGCCCTTACTTCCAGGGCCACCCCATCACTGTTTATTCCACTTATCCATTACGAAGCGTCCTCCACAAGCCTGAGCTCTCGGGTAGACTGACTAAGTGGGCCATTGAGCTCGGGGAGTACGATATCACCTACCAACCACGAGTAGCCATCAAATCCCAGGCGTTGGCGGACTTCGTGGCGGATTTCAGTCCTGGCGTATCACCAGAAGGGGGAAAGAAGTTGCTTATTGTCGACTCGGGTGCGATATGGAAGATGGCGGTAGATGGATCCTCCAATAGCCGAGGTGCTGGGTTAGGAGTAGTGATCACCACTCCCGAAGGAGACCTAATCCAGCATGCTTTCAAGTGTGGTTTCCAGGCTACGAACAATGAAGCGGAGTATGAAGCTTTGATTGCTGGACTGGAGTTACTTAAGGAACTGGGGGCGAAAAGGGTAGAGGCGACGGCCGATTCTCAGCTAGTTGTCAAACAACTCCAAGGAACTTACCAGGCCAGAGGAGCTCAGATGGCGGCGTATTTGTCCAAGGCAAAGGACATTCAAAAGGCTTTCGAGTCTTTCGAGATCTTACAAATCCCAAGGGTTCAGAATTCACATGCGGATGCGTTGGCTACACTCGGGTCGACAATACAAGAGGGGAAAATCCAAGCCATTCCGGTGACATATCTGCAATGGCCCGCCATTGTCAAGACCAAGGAAACCGTTGCTTCCCTCCGTACGGAAAATCAGACTTGGTTGACTCCCCTGGTTGAATATTTGAGTACCGGTACGCTTCCAGAAGACAATGCTGCCGCCAGAAGAGTGAAGCTTCAAGCTGCGAGGTTTGTTCTATACGACAATCAGCTTTTGAGAAGGTCGGTTGGCGGCCCATACCTTAAATGCCTTTCTCCTGAAGAGGCTCAATATGTCTTGGCCGAGTTGCATGAGGGACAGTGTGGGAATCACTCGGGCGGAAGAAATCTTGCGAGTCGGAGCCACACAGCTGGGTATTACTGGCCGACCATGCGAGCCGACGCAGTTTCTTATGTTCGGAATTGCGAGAAGTGCCAGAGGTTCGCATCAGCCTCCAAATTACCGCCTGGGAAATTGAATCCTACTTTGGCTCCATGGCCGTTCATGAAGTGGGGGATGGACATCGTAGGAAAATTACCAGTCGCCCCAGGGCAACGTGTCTACATGCTCGTCCTGACTGATTACTACTCCAAATGGATTGAAGCAGAAGCCTATGCTAGGGTAAGAGATCGAGAGGTGCAAGGATTCGTCTGGAAGAATATCATTTGTCGCTTCGGCATACCAAGGGAGATTGTCACAGATAATGGGTCACAGTTAATCAGTCATCGCTTCCAGGATTTCTGCAGGACATGGGGGATCAGACTCAGCTTTTCTACTCCTCGCTATCCACAAGCGAACGGGCAAGCTGAATCTTCTAACAAAATTTTGATGAACACGTTGAAGAAGAGGTTAGAAAAGGCCAAAGGAATGTGGGCAGACGAACTCCCAGGAGTTCTATGGGCTTATCGTACGACAGTCAGGACCTCAACCGGAGAAACACCTTTCTCCATGACCTTTGGGGCAGAAGCTGTCATACCAACCGATATTGGAGTACCGTCGCCTCGGTACCAATGGGCTGGTGTAGAAACAAACCAGAAACTCATGACGGAGGCACTCGACACCATTGAAGAATTGAGAGAGAATGCATCTAGAAGACTCGCGGTACATCGGCAGAAGATGTGTAAATACTTCAACAAGAACGTAAGATTTAGAACCTTTGAGGAAGGCGATTGGGTTCTTCGACGAGTCTTCCAGAATACAAAGGAAGTCAATGAGGGAAAACTGGGACCCACTTGGGAAGGCCCATACATCATCAAAAAATAGTGGGCCACGGAGCCTACAAGTTGGAGAAAGAAGATGGGAGTCGAGTCCAGAACAGCTGGAATGCCCTCCACCTCAAGAAGTTTTACCGATGATCTTAGAGACGACATTGCCGCCTACGAGAAATAAAGCGTTCAGCTCGCTATTGTGTGGAAGATGTCTGATGCTCTTTTTGTTACGATTTTGGAATTAATAAAAATGATTTTTCCATTCATTTCCTCAGTTAGTAGAAATAATCATATCATAATAAAAAAAAAAGTCTTCGGACGACAAAAAAGAAAACTTATGTTCATAAATCTGGGTAATAGTTCGTTCAGAGTTGAAGTACAACAAGCATTCTTAATAAAATAACCACATTACAAAATAGACTATGTTTTAATCAATCTACCGGCCTATCAATAGGCTCGGTCGAGTCGGTAGGAATTGCGGGATGGCCGACCTCACTCACAGGCTCCCCCGCTGGAACCCCAAACGCTTCCCCTGCGACATCAGTCATTCCGATCGCTTCCACCGTCGCGCCTTCAGCTACTTCCTTGGAACTTACCTCTAGGCTCTCGCCAACTTCTGTTTCTTCAACAGACAAGGAGAGGCCGGCTTCCAGTCTTTCCTCCAAGGCAATCCATTTCCCTGGGTTCCATGAATTGTGTTCTCCCGACAAGTATTCTTTCATGAGTCGGCTCCTGTCCTTTATTACTGCTTCCATGGCCACCCCCTCCAGCCGATCTTGCAATTCGACGATTTGGTTCTCCAGCTCCTTGGTACGCTCTTTCTCCACCACCAACTCAGAACATGTCGCCTCCAACTTGCCCTTCGAAGCCGCAACTTCATTTTCAGCATTGAGCAGCCTCTTCCTCGAGTCCTCGGAAGCAGTCTTCGCTTCAGACAATTCTTTCCTTAAAACCGCGTTGGATTTCTCCAAATCTCTAGCCTTCCTCAGGCTCGCCTCGACGTATCGTTGTTGAAAGATTGCATACTCCAAAGTCTGATACAATTCAATAATCAAAGTTAGCCGACTGATCTATCACAAAATATTTTAATAAAAAAAGGGCTCGAAACCTCGAAGTTCCTTGCGACCGCCCTTTTAGCAGACTCCAACGGTCCCAAGGTAAGCATCTGTGCTTCATCTTCTTCTAAAAGCAGCCCATCGGCAAAATGTGATAGGCTAGAAGGATCCGACATCACGGTCGTACCCCTTGGAATCTTGATCACAACGTTTTCCAAATCTTCGTCGATATCGGGCAGTTGCTTTCTTTTTTTCGAAGATTGCCCTGATCCAGTCGACGCTTTCGCAGCAATTTCAGTAGCTACGAGCGCTTGCGACTCTTTCCTCGCCGGCTGAGATTCAGGCACAACACCGGACTCAACCCCCTTAGATTTCTTCTTCTTCCTCCGTTCCAGCATCTCTTCAACCGACGGAAGCTTGTATTGGCTCATCCTCTCAACTGCGCACAAAATTTCCTCCGGGGTTAGAATCCTTATGAACAAACTCCCTCCGTGAGTAACTCGGTTCGCCCAGATAATGACAATGATTGTCAGAATATTTTTTGTCAAGGGCAGAGGGATACCTTCTGGTCCAAAGTGGACTTCTTTCCACAGTGGTGTCAATCTCAACCTCCTTTCAGCCAATACCACCCTCCAATTCCTTTCAGCAGGGGTAAGACTTAAGATGTAATTTGTGTTTGCAACAACTCCAGGAGTTACGTCGAAGCTACGATTGTAGACTGACTGCAGAGTGCAGGCAACATGAATTTTAGAGATTGTTAAGTTAACGATCGAAAGAACAAAGTGATTACACTCACTCGATGTATCCCAATATTCGGGGATTCTACCAGCCCCAGTCGACCCATATACCCCCTCTCCACTAACGAAGAAATAAGTTTTCTGCCACCCTCCTCTATCATTAGAAGTCAGTCCAGAAATCAGATGCTCTCTCTTTTGTCGAAGAAACAAGTGGTACCTACCCTTCTCAACCACGTGCTCCTTCATGTAATAAGTGTAAAGCAGATCCCTCACCCCAAACCTAATCCCTAATTCATAGGCCAACACTCCAATCGACATACAAACCCTCCATGTGTTCGGCATAAGCTGTGAATGAGCTATTCTATAATGGTCGAGCAGTTCCCACACGAGTCTTGGGATAGGAAACCTAAACCCATCAGAGAAAGGACGTTCGTAGAACCCAATCCAACCAGGAATCCTAAAGTCAATTCTCTCACTCGACAAAGGCAATCTGACTCGAACCGACTCGGGGAATCTGTACTTTATCTTGATCTCCCTCATGAATTGTTCGGTGACACGACTCTGGGGATTTTTGGTCAAGATGTTTGTTGGTTCACTGGTACTGGGAACCCCCGACTCTGAAGGAAAGATACGAAGGGGGGGACATCTTTGGGGATGCCAGGCGGGATTCCAGCCGACGCTATAGTCAATTCTTCCGCCCAGTCCCTCGAAGTTCCTTCCTCGGATCTTTCCAGAGGGGGGACCATTTGTAAGGGCGAGCCTTCATATATCTCCAATGATGAATCTTCCGTACTCGAGAAAGCTTCAGACGACATTTTACTGTTTCGGGCTACAAACAAGGAGTCAACCTAAAACCAGCATAGCAAAGGATCAAACCTAGCTACTCTCAAACACGATTTCAATGTCTGCTAGAGGCTTATACGGATTGAAATCTTAAATCTTGCGAAGAACAGTTTGAAGATCCCTAAGAACAGCTTGAAGATTTGAAGAATTAGAGTAGAGGAGAGAGGAATACCTTAGAACGCGTGGGGAGCCCTTCAAACTTGAGACCCGTGAGGAAAATGACTTGAGTGAAGCAAATGAGGCCGCTCACACTATCTTATACTCCCAAACACAGTGACCCCATGATTTCCCGCCAAAAGTTCCTCGAACAAATCGCCACATTAATGACAATTGGAGAAATCGAGAAGAACAGGGAAATAACCTCAATAGAAACCCAATCGTTTGGGCTTACAGTGGCCAACCAAAATAAGACCGTACAGGTGAAGACCTGACTAGTAACAGACGGACGATCCATCGAACTAAGTCGACTGGATGCATTACCCATGATATATGAATGGGTGAATTTGGGTCAAGGCTTCCATTTGGCTAGACGATGTCAAGGATCTTCTTCTGATCCACACGACATGTAGGCTCGATTTGGTCCCTCAGAGAAACCAAACGAGAACATAATCTCTGGCCTCTGCTACTCCAGTCGACAGGGGACACGCCCATCCCCTGTGGTTTAGTGATGGAATCCAGTACAGTTCATGGATCTTCTTCTGATCCACACGACATGTAGACTCGGTTTGGTCCCTCAGAGAAACCAAACGAGAACATAATCTCATGGCCTCTGCTAGTCCAGTCAACAGGGGACACACCCCAGCTGGTTCGTGATGGAATCCAGTGCAGTTCATGGATCTTCTTATGATCCACACGACATGTAGACTCGGTTTTGGTCCCTCAGAGAAACCAAACGAGAACATAATCTCCTGGCCTCTGCTAGTCCAGTCGACAAGGGACACACCCCAGCTGGTTCGTGATGGAATCTAGTGCAGTTCATGGATCTTATTCTGATCCACACGACATGTAGGCTCGGTTTGGTCCCTCAGAGAAACCAAACGAGAACATAATCTCCTGGCCTCGGCTAGTCCAATCGAAAGGGGACACATCCTAGCTGGATCGTGATGGAATCCAGTGTAGCACATGGACAATCTTCTAGCCCATACGACATGTAGGTTCGGTTTGATCCCTCTATAATGCCAAACAAGAGTTTATCCTTCTGGCCACAGTAAGTCCAGACGACCGGGACACTCCCCAACTGGCTCTGGAAGAGCCAAGTCCATCATCCCAACCACATCTGGTTCGGTCGACTGGGTACGACCCCTGTGGGACCAGCAAAGTCGGTTTCGTTACCATAAATCTTCGTCTGGCTCGAATGACAGGGCGTTTCTTAGACGATACGTTCATCAAGTACTCCCCAAGCCAAGACCCCTTGACTCAGAGAGTATGAGACAAACTGTATGGGCCAAATTTCGTCCAATGGGTAATTTCGCCATTTCAGTTAAGGCCCATTACCAAATACACCCATAAGGATCCGTAATTGAACCCAGAGACATTACATTAACCCAAGCCCAATGAGTTTGCTACACTAGTAACCGAAAGGCCACCCAATGGTCAGACTACTTAATGTCTAGCCTCATAAACAAGGGCCAGCCGTTTCAGCCTACTAACGGGCGACCACGCTAATTACCCCTCATAAAGACACGATCAAAACCGTCGCCCAACGGATAGAAAATCAAAGGTCAGTAAATGCCCCAGGAACGAGTATATAAAGGAAGAAGAGGTAAAGAGAAAGGGGATTGACACTTTTCATTCTCAGCTAAGAACTATACTTCTCACACTTTCTCTGGAAGCAAAAGTTTATCATCGCCCTCACGGCAATCACATGAGTTTAAGGTACCCCTATAACCTTGAGCTCTATCATCCCATATCCCTCAATCGACTACTAACTTGGGCGTCGGAGAGCCTACGGCATCCACCACACCGGTGGGTAGTATCTTCACGCTCATTCTACCTCTCCTTTGTTTTGCAGGATCGCCAGTGCCCCCATCCTCACGAAATCTAGATTGTAGGCTTGGTGTGAAAAACCACGTCTACATACACATATAATTAAATGTTGATAAGTTCTAGTATTTCATATCAATTACAGACAGAGTCGATCATAGTACTTTATATGTTCATATTAATTAAAAACAATTCTTAACAATCTTATAAATCCTAAAACCGAGAGATGATCATTATAGACATTATATTTTTATGTATAACTCAATGACGAGTCTCTTATGGAGGCATCATATAAAGGTTTTAAAAATTACAAGGATAAATGTCGGAAGGGAAGAGAACTTTAGAGAACTCCGAAAAATATCCAAGTCCAGACCGGACATCACCTATATCCAGCCAATCTTTTCCCAGTCCATAATATTATGCCAGACATATATTTAAAAAAACTAAATCAGGCCGGACATATGACGAGCTATCAATAAGTTTGCAGATTGTCGATTATTGGAATGATGAGATATGATTAATGTCTAGCCGGACATATATCAAGTTGTCAGCGAGTGTGCAGATTTTCAATTATAGAAATCACGGGATTTGATTAATTTCCGACCGACCTTTCCTCTGAAATAAAATATCCGCCTAGACATATATCAAGTTGTAGTTGAAAATACAGATTGGCAATCACTGGAATCAGTGAAGTGATTTGATCTCCTTTTCCCTTTTCAATCCAGCTTGAGCACTATAGAAAGGAACCCAAATTCTTCACAAATGGTATTGGCTTTGACCTTGGTCCTAAGTTCTGAAGTCATGAATCTGAAAAAAAAAACCTTAGAGAGAGTCTGAGAGAGAAAAAAATTGAGGAAAACATCAAGAGTTCATTGGAGTTTTCCCTCTTTCGACGATCGTCCGGTTTTTGGAGGTGCTTTCGGAGTCTACTACACCTAAGGTATGACCAGACGACTCCTTAATCTTTATTTTCATTATATTCTGTACTTTTACATTTATGTTGTGCCGTAGTATCTCCGACTGGACTTGATATATGTCTAACTGGATATGCGCAATTGTCAAAAATGTCTGGTCATATATGAAAACATTCTGCCAGGCTTCTCCAAAGCCAGGCCGGAAGAATATGCACCTATTATTCTAATTATTACTATTCAATTATTTTATTACTATTTTCTCTGTTTTATATTCGCTTTTATTATTGCCATGTTATTTCCATTTTATTATTACCGTGTCAATGCATGTCTCTGCATTTTTATCTTTCTGATTCACGTAGAATATCCGATCAAACTCATGATATGTCCAGCCAGACATTCATAATGTGAAAAATATCAAACCGGGCTTCCCCGAAGCTAGGTTGGTGACACATGTACCCTATCATGTTTACTTATTATTTTATTACTACTGCTGTGCTTTACAATCCATTTTGTTATTGCTTATGTCAGTACTGCTTCGTTATTACTATTAACTATTCCTG
>SKCR01023903.1:0-45096 GCA_019454045.1 Zanthoxylum bungeanum | reverse complement strand
GAGACTTAGTGAGGACATCTGCTAATTGACATTTTGAGTTGACAAAACTAGTAGCAATACATCCTGATAAAATTCTCTTTGATAAAGTGACAATCCATTTCTCTGTGTTTGGTCCTTTGATAAAACACAGGATTAGAGGCGATATGTAATGTTGCCTAGTTGTCACAAATTAGCTTCATTTGTGCTGAAGAGGAGGTGAGGGCACTTCCTTTGTTAGAGGACTGTAGAATGGAACGGGAAGGACCTCGGGAGGATGGTCAGTGTATCGGGAGAGAAAAAAAGAGATGACTCAAAGAATATGACGTCAGCGGAAATGATATAACTGTTATCATCGGGAGAATAACAGCGGTACCCTTTTTGGAATCGAGAGTAACCCAAGAAGATATATTTGGTAGACTTAACACCTAGTTTATCTTGACCCGGTTTTAGGTTATGGACAAAGCAGACATAACCGAATATGCGAAGTGGCATATGATTGTGGAGTAATAGGATGCGGGCTGTGTCAATGAGATGTCGGTTTTTACGTTCAGCTATACCATTCTATTGGGGTTTGTGAACACAGGATGACTCATGAAGAATGCCAAAAGAGGATATGAAGTCTTTGAACGAGGTAGAAAATATTCTCGAGCATTTTCACTGCGTAAAATACCGATAGGAACACCAAATTGAGTTTGAATCTCAGCATAAAAGGTTTTAAATACCGAAAATAAATCATAACGATCTTTAAGTAAGAATAACCAAGTGTTGCGAGAATGATCATCAATAAATGTAACAAAATATCGAAATCCCAAAACAGAGTTGACACGACATGGACCCCAAACATTAGAATGAACTAATTCAAATAGGGACGCAACTCGATTATTGACACACTTGGGAAACTTAGTACGAGTTTTTTTTCCAAGTGGTCACGACTCAATTAAATGAAGATAAATTAGATAGATGCGGAGCTAGCTTCTAGAGCTTGGACACACTGGGGTGACCCAAACGACAATGGATGACTTTGGCAGAATCAGAAGAAGCGCAAGCAACGGAAGTGAGCGACTGCGAAAGATGATAGAGGAAGTATCTATGAAAACTAGAGGGAAAAGTGATCAGATCCACGGAAGCAGAGGCGGGAGGCAAGCTACGGCGCATAACACACACGCTTAGGCAAGACGGAGGCGCGTGGGACGCATGCGCAGAGGAAAAAATGGAGCGTGACAGCGCGTGGGGCTGAGAGTGATGGTGGTGGCGGTTTGGGTAAAAAAGTTACGGAAAGTGGTGTGGGAAATCTAGGGTTTCGAGGGTATTTTTGGAAAATTAGAGATAGTGACGCCAAATGAAAAAAGCGACGACGTAATTGAGACAACCGATTGACAAGGAGTCGGAGGATGCCGGATGTGTCTCATGACGCGCCGGAACAATGACGATAGCGGTGGTAATGGCGGCTGTCACCGGAAAAGGGAAAAAAAGCCCTAGGATCAACCTACCGACTGATACCATGTAGAGAACTAGAGTAGAATACTCTATATATTTGCTTGAGAAATTATTTACAAGAAATGACTTTATATAGCCTTGAGATATATAGCCTTGAGAATACAACAAATTAGAAAAGTAAATATTACACATAAATATTAATTATTCTAGCAATCAATCTAATTATTATATTCCTAATTCTAACAGTGATAAAGATGATTGCTATTGACCTTCGAAAAGGTAATATTAGCCTAATATTTCAAAAGTCAATATTACCCCAAAAGAATTCTACCAAAATTAGAAGACATATTTCAGAAATATATTTTTTGTTTTATTTTTATCACTTCATTTTTGTTCAATTTGATTTACTGACAATTAAGATGTTCATAACGCGCACTATTTATCAAATGTGCAGACATGACTACAATTTTCCCAAAGCCACGCACTCACACAACTATTGACAACTCCAAACCACTTCACCTTGATTCTTTATTATATAAATTGTTAAATACTTGGTAGTTGGTACTTCTTTCATGTGCTTTTCACCTTAAACTTCAATTGTAGAAGAAAATTCCAACACATTTTGATTGGTGGAACTCTTAACTTCTTCAATCTATTATCAAAACTATCATTTTCATCGTTAGAGATCTTGCTCATACAAATCTGAAGGTAGTGTTGAATCACGAATTTCAACAAAATTCCATGGCTGCTCACTTTTGTTTCTGTCATCCTCTCTCCATGCTTACAATACTTGCTCAGAGTACTAAAACCAAAGCCTTCCCCAAGTCCTAACAATAAACTCTCATCCATTATGGTATGATGAAGAAAAAGAATTCAATAATTTGAAAACTAAAAAAATGGGTAATTGAGCGAAATAAGTTCAACAGAATTTGCAATGAGATAAAAGAGAGATATGAAGGGAATAGAGATGGTTTGTCTCTTATAAAATTATGATTTTGATTTAGTTGGCTGGCATCTAAATTGGCTTTTTTACCTTTTTCCTGTTTAACGGTCATAAGCTAACAGCAGGGACTAAAACTATCATTTCAAAATTTGCAAGGATGTAACTGTCATGATACATTGGAATGTAGTTTGCTGTCATTTTGGTTTTTCCTTTTATCCTTACAAGATTTTTGGAGTTCGGTAATATGGAAAATGTTTCATCGGTATTAGAAATTTCTCTTCTGTCCTGCAGTGTTAAATTTTATTTTCTCTCTTTCTTTTTGTTTTTATAAGAAACAGAATTTGGCTTGAGATTATTAAAACTGAGATCATCTTATGCTTCCACAATTCTATATTTTGAACGTGGTGTCTTGTTATATAAGTTCTAACAATAATTAATGGATCAATAGAATCAAACTCATTGTGCTGGTGCCAACTATTTGGAAATTTTTTGTTAACCCTGAATTTTGAAGTGGTTTGATTGATGTAGTGCTTTGGCTCTGCAAATATTGGAGATTGAGGAAATCAGTATGCCTTTAGTTTAAGAATGTAAAGGAATAAGACAATTCTATATTTTCGGATGCTTAGAATTACAAGAGATATGCTTTTATATAAGCATTACATCAAGTTAAATAGAAACTAAATATACTAATAATAATTAGGATTACATAATTATATCTCAATGATTATATAACAATATCTTAGAGATATATAGAATCATAATAATATCTTTGGATGATTATGATTATGATTCTAACAATATCTCAGAGATTCTAACACTCCCCTCCAAGCTGGAGCATACGTATCATAGCACTTAGCTTGTGACAAATGAAACCAGTACAAGAACCATAGAGAGACTATGGTGTTTTAACACTGTTGGATAATGCTTAGCAAGAACATATGCGGTGACTGAGATGTTTTAATGTCGTTCGAGAATGCACGACGGGAACAGATGCAGAGATATAGATGGTTTAAAATCGCTGGAAAATGCACAACAGGAAAAATTTAAACTATTCCAAAACAACTCAAAATATCTTAAGAAAACTTGTCAAATCACCCCATGACATAAAACCCTAAAAAAATAATCAGATGTGGAACTTGATGCGAACAAGGAACGAATGGCCAAAAAAATCTTAGCATTTCGTCGTCGTCGGTGCTGTCAAGATTGTCAAAGAAGATGCGGCGTGTGACGTTCACACGCATATAGTGGCGCTTGTTCGCCACGTGCCGGCTTGAACAATGACTCAATGAGAGAAACCACACACAACATCACAAAACGCAGAGATAGATTGACATTAATACCATGTAAAGGAATAAGATAATTCTATATTTCCGGATGCTTAGAATTACAAGAAATGCATTTATATAGGCATTACATCAAGTTAAATATAGAAACTAAATTTACTAATAATCATTAGGATTACATAATCATATCTCAATGATTATATAACAATATCTTAGAGATATGTATAATTATAATCTTATTTTTGGATGATTATGATTATGATTCTAATAATATCTTAGAGATTCTAACAAAGAATATTTTATTCCCAGCTTTTGACTTAATAAATAGATCACTATTCAAGTATTTACTTGCCATACACGTAAATTGTTTTCTGGATTGGTGATGTCATTGAAGTATTTCTGGAATTCATTACTATCCTCAATAATCCTGCTGGCTGTTATGTTTCTTTTAGACCATAAGTATTGATATAGCTGCATCCTTGTAGTTCTTCTCTTGCTGACATTATATGCTTAATTCAACAAATTGTCCATTGCATAGAATAGCTCTACAAGTCCTTTTACTGCAATACTTCATTCTCATATTTATTACAGAAACAGCAACACACCAAAATCCAATTATTGTATTTCAGGAATTCTCTCCCGGATCTGATGGAAGAGTGACCACAATGGGTGTATATGTACGTGATTTGCTTCTTGGACAGGTTTGTTGTCATAAACTTGTAGATTTTTCTATTGCACTACAATACTACATATTTTTAATCTGTATTTGAGCATGTGTACGAAAGTTTGCCAATACACATCAGTTGGTCATCGGTGTATATTGCATCATATATTTCTTAAATTCAGTTGGCCTATAATAAGGAGGCCTGAATTCTTGACTCGAATACACAATAAAGGCTGCTGCCTTATTATCTCTTGGATAGATAAAGATGGTGGTTTATTTATGTTTTCAAGAGGTTACCTTGTTTTTTCTTGTTGCCAAAGCCCAAAGGTAACATCCATTGGGCATCTGTGATCCCTCTCACTCAGTCACTCTTAAGCTGAGTTGAGATGATGAGGCCCCAATTTCTTGACTACACTACACAATGATGCCCCGTCCTTAACTTCTCTTGGGCTGGCACAGATTGTTTTCATGCTGTCAGGTAGTTTAATATTTCTTTTAATGTTGGCAACGAAACAAATAATGAAAACAAAAGGCAAATGCTTGATCAAATTGACTAGTCCAGTAGGAAAAAGTTTTGAATAAGACATTTTGTCATTTTTACTCAAATTTAGAACAAATTGGTCTGGTTCCTCATAAAATGGAAAACTACTTGACCATGCAGGGAAGGCATGTGAGAAAAATAAATTCTGAAAGTCTTGAAATACATCCCGGAACTTGACTGGAAAACTGTTCTGATTTATATTTTTGCTTTATTTCCTTAGTTGAGTTCAAAGCCATTGTTGTTCTTTCTTTGTTTCCCTGTGGGCTGTAGAGCATGGTTTCTGTTTGAACTGCTGTTGACCAATTATAGTCCTTATTCCTGTGTCTCTCTCTGTTTTATTTTGTTTATCTGATTGCTTATTTTCTTTCCTGTAATAATAGTTCTGTTCTGATGGCCAAAGGTTCTTTAATGTGATATATTATGAGCTTAATGTGTTGCAATTCCCCAACGTCATTTTGTTGACCACCCTGAGCTATCATTCAGTAACTAAAAGAAATTAATATTGTGTCGTCTTATCCTATTGCAGTACTACTTTGATACTCTCTTCCCTCGTATCCCTGTTCCTGTAATGCGACAGATGGTAAGTAATCTTGATAAGATGAAGCTCCCCTCAAAACACTCTGGTGTAACTGGAGATACTAACCGTCATGGATCTGATGATACTGCTCGACGACCCCCATCTGTAAAAGCTGCACTCTCAGTCTCTTTCGGTCAACGTGCTCCCCATCGTGCATCAACCAGGGGCTCGTCCCCTGTTCGTCGCACCCTACCACCGCCCCCCTTATATGATAGAGCCAGCAGTGAAGATTTACGAAGATCTCCTAGAGACCGTCGCAGCGGTAGTCATGAATATTCTGATAGGGAGAAAGAGAGGGATCGGGAACGGGACCGGGACCGGGTCCGCGACAGAGATAGGGACCGGGAAAGAGATAGGGGTGGAGATAGAGATCGGGACTTGAAAAGAGATCGGGACCGAAATCGAGATCGTAGCAGGGACAGGGACAGGGATTGGGATAGAGAAAGGGAGCGAAGGCATGATAATGACCGGAGATCCAAGTATTCGGAGAGAGAGAATCGAAGGGAATATGAGAACAGACACGATGATAGCAGACATTATAAAGAAGCCAGTTCAGGTAGGAGGCGTAGCAGGAGCAGGAGCAGAAGCAGAAGCAGAAGTCAGAGTTTACAAACTGGCAATGCACGCTTTGATCGTGATCCAAGTCCTCGGAGAGATGGAAGCAAGGAGAAGACATCTGCACCAAGCAACCTTGCGAAGCTTAAGGATATGTATGGTGATTTAAGCGATAAAAGAGGAGATACCGCATCTGAACGGATTCCAAGGAGGGATACTGGTGGTGAAGAGGTGATTAGGCTAGGTGGCTCTACCTGGAAATAATAGCAGACACATCTTCTTCTATTTCAAATAACTACATATCCAGATTCAACCTTTTCAGGTGTCCTGGTTAGCTCAATATTTCTGATTTGATTTAAGAATACAATTGCTAGTCATTTCTCTCTTTCATCACCCACCCTCGAACAGAAATGTCGCGATGGATTGTTGAATCCATACCAGCGAGAGTAATGCATGTGCAGTGAGAAAGAGCTGCACGTACATTGTTGGGCGTTATTCGGAGGAGAGAAGCTGTACTCTGTATGGATTTTTAGTGGTAAAAGTCTTGACGAACATCATATATGGACTGAATTGAGAATTCTTATTGGTCGTCTTTAATATTTATTGGCTTGATGAAAATGGCTTTGATTTGTAGTAGTAATTAATACGGAGTGCATGTTTCTAGTTGAATTAGGTTTTTTAATTTGGAAATAATTTGGTAAGAGGTTTGTCTAATGGTGTTAAAACGAATCATCGAATCGAATTTGTATCGAATCCTAAATGAATCGAATCAAAAAGTGATGGATTCGTATTTGATTCGTTTATTAAACGAATCGAATATGAATATTCGTTTAGTCATGATATTATTTAATAACATAATTTACCATAATTGATTTACATTAATTCTTCACAAATATATACATATGAAATATGTAATTAATATATTTACTAAAAATATTTCACCAAATATCGACAATAACTATTAAAATAAAATGATAAAACGAATCATAAACGAATTAATGAGATTAAATTCGTATTCGATTCGTTTAATAAACGAATCGAATCGAATTGACCCACTTATTAAACGAATCCATTTTTTCAAACCCGTATTTGCTTTAAAGCGAATCGAATCGAACGAATAAACGAATCCTGACCCAAATTGCCACCTCTAGGTTTGTCAGAATTTAGATTGTGAGCAATAATAATTTATGAAATAATTTGTTTTACATGTTTGGTATAAATAAAACATAAAAGAGTAGAGTGGTTTGCTGAGTTTAATTTACTAATAATATTATCAAGATAATTTTTTTTCTCCAATTCCTAATTTTAGCCAAATAATTCAAAAATCTTGATCGAAACCATGTGGTTTGGGATTCAAGATAATTTCTAATCCCGATTGAAAAAGTCAATCAAGATTTGATAAATTTTTTTATTATGAATCATAATTGAGATGTGATAGTACGATACTCGATCGGGACAGAACGTCCCGATTATCAATGGTTATGCACCTTTTGGACTCAGTTAATAGAGATGGTTAGCCCACTTCCCTCCAACTTAGTACCCATACTCGGGCATTTGTTGTCTTTATCTTTTACTTTTAACATTGTGATGTGAGGCAACCCATAAGGATACACGTTTTGAATATAATTCTTTAATTTGATTTGTGAAACCGAAACAAAAATGTCGAGTAGTAGCATTTTTGCTGAAGAACGCCATAGGCCAGTTTTTTAATATATTTCGATCTTGTTTTTCGTCCATTCCTTTCCTATCTTGCTCGGTGGTACCGTATTTTTATTATTATTTTTCCTATGGCCATCTTAATTTTACTTATTTTTTGTTCTATTTTCTTACTCAAATTTATAATTTTTCCATTATGGCCGCAATGAATCAAAATCACGTTTTATCCACGGATGATAAACATTAGGGTATTTATGAGTTCAGTTTTCAGTCACTGTTATTTGGTAAAAAAAAATGGTAGGGATATTTTGATTTAAAATTTTAACGTATCAATATTTAACCATTTATGATTATACATTTAATGTTTAAGAGTGTTTAAAATCATGTTAAATGTATATTATCAAGATTAAAAATATTAAAATTTATTAATTATGTAACACTTTCGAACTAACTTTAATCTAATTTCACCAATTTTTCATTTAAACAGAGAATTACCATTATTAATTAGGACAAATTCCTATTTCTATTGAACGGAGAAAAACGATGTCGTTGAACAATATGACGACTAATGTAATTGGAAAGAGATACATTTGTAAATATTGTAAAAATATGGGCTTAAAATATAAATAAAACCATATCAGATTTCTAAAAATTTTAATATATTTAATGACACTCAATTACCATGTTGATACGATATTTTACAACCTATAATTTTAAAAATACAAACTTCACTCTTGAGCCGTTAAGTATGCTTCATTAATTTTGAATCATTTTTCCTCCGATTAGTATTAAATGACTTGAATATCCTAAAAACTATCCAAAGATAGTAAATGTTTATTTTAAAATTAGATGAAAAGTGACTCAATTAATAAAAAAAATTAATGGCAGTAGGGATGGCAAAAAAACCGTGGGAATGGGGTCTGGTATGTTAGGAACGGGTAATGGGGTAATTTTCGTACATGTTGATTGAACAAGACAGGTACAAGTATTGACTTTCCATACCATACCTGGCCCACTGTCATCCCTAATCGGTAGGGACTAAAGCTTGTATTTTCTAAAATTGTACGGATTAAAACTAAGGGTGGCAATGGGTCGGCCGGGCCCGGGCTTTGATAAGCCCGGCCCGAGCCCGACAAGTATTTTTTTGGCCCGGGCTCCGGAAAAACCCGGCCCGAGCGTCTGTCGGGCCTTGGCTCATGCCGGACTTTATCCGGCCTGGTTTTTATTAATAAAAAAATAAATTTTTTTAATTTATTATATAAATATTTATATATATATATATAATTTATTATATAAATAATATTTTTTTAAGCCCGGGCCAGGCCGGGCCCTGGCTTAATGTGCTAGACCCGACTCGGGCCCGAACCCGAGCCGAGCCTCTACTCCGCAGGCCCGGCCCGAGCTTTTTTGCCACCCTTAATTAAAACTTATATTTCTAAAATTATAAGGATTAAAGTGTTTTTATGGTAATTGGTAGTAGGGGTGGCAAAACGAATCAACGAATCGAATTTGTATCGAATCCTAAACGAATCGAATTAAAATGTGATGATTCGTATTCGATTCGTTTATTAAACAAATCGAATACGAATATTCGTTTATTCGTTTAGTCAATGATATTATTTAATAAAATAATTTACCACACTTTATTTACATTAATTCTTCATAAATATATACATATGAAATATGTAATTAATATATTTACTAAAAATATCTCACCAAATATTGAAAATATTACATTTTCTATGATAATTAGCTATAATTTCTCAAATCTTAATTGAAAATTAACAAAAATAGTAAATAAAAATAATAAAACGAATCTTAAACAAATAAACGAATTAGTAAGCTTAAATTTGTATTCGATTCGTTTAATAAACGAATCGAATTGTCTCATTTATTAAACGAATCCATTTTTTCAAACCCGTATTCGCTTTAAGCGAATCGAATCGAACGAATTAACGAATCCTGACCCAAATTGGTAGGGTAGGTGGGTGTCATTTTTCCTTTCATGTATTAATAATGATAAATGATATTATTATTTATATTTGCTCATGAGGCATAGTGAAGTTGATTTTCAAGCATGCTGGTAAGCTTTCTACTATAGTTCGAGCATTACCGGAGATAAGAGATTAAAAAAATATTCAGACTTGTCGACACCCCTTATTAATATCTTGAATTTGATAACTCTTAGTGTGTGGTAAAAAAAAGGGTCGAGTTTGAGTGTGCTATTAGGTGAGGCCCACCTTAGGGGTGGGATTGAGAAGCGTAATGTTGTACACTAAAAAAATCCCAATCATAAAAATATATTTTTCTTAATTTTTTTTTTATTTTTATTATGCATAGAGTGCGTTTTTCAGTATGTCATTTAAGTATATACACTTATCGTCATTGGACCAATAATGTAGGTTCAACCAGTGTTGAGTGGGGATCCTATATTAGGAATATTAAACAAAAAGAGAAATTATCAAAGAACAACCTCCAACTAGGTGAAAGTACAAATCACTTCTAATGAATTTTGACAATGACATTGCAACACCTTGAGTTATGGTTAATATCACATAATCACTTTGTCGTTAGCGGTAAGGGAATTTGTAAAATATTTTGTGAGAAAAGACTATATTGCCTCCACATTTAATTTATATTGTCAATGGAAGTTATTTGTGCTCCACCTTCGGATCAGAAAATTATCTTTGCATCACCTCTAGTTTAGCATTATCTCTGCAACACATATAGTTTAGCAAATTATTTTATTTTAAATTTATAAATATATTTTTAATTATAAATACATAAATTTATAACTAAAATTTTATGGCTTAATCCAAATTTCCACTAAAAACTACAAATTTTTATTTTTAATATTAATTTTTTTTAAAAAAAAAATCCAGCCTGTATTTTCAGCATCCACAGTATCAGGCAAGCTCAAGTATGTTGAAGATAATAATACATAGGGATGGAAAAAATTTCCCTAGTATGAGGACTACAGAGGTCCGATATATTAAAGTCAAGTATGAGTCAGTTTTCTATACTTGTTAGTTGGACGGGCCGTGTGAATGGACATTGAACGAGGACCAATATAAATTATTATTTTTTTGTTTCTTATGATAGTGATTTTATGTGTTATAATTAGTTTTTTTAAATCCGGTCCAAATTTTTGTCATCCTTAGTGTCAACTAACTCATACATGTTAAGGAAAGTAATATATATGGATGACAAAAATTTCTTTGGGGATGTGGTCCATAGAGACCTGATATGTTAGAGTCGAGTATGAGTATAATTTTATATACCAATTGGCTGGATGGGCCATGTGAACTGGTATTGAACGGAGCCCAATATAATTTTTAATGACATTAGTTACATGTACTATTGGAGGTGGTGTAGAGATAATTTGCTAAACGGGAAGTGATGCATATATAATTTATTAAATTGGAGGCGGAGCAAAAATATTTTCTTTTACAATATAAATTAAAGTAGGTGGTTTGACATAAATGTCCTTATGATGTCATGATCCTCTTAACACCAAAGTGGTTTAGTGATAATAAATATAATCTTGATGTGTTATAGTGTCATTTTTTGAAATTCTTTGGAAAATGATCTGTATTTTCACCTAATTGATATTAATTAAAGATAACTCATCAAATATAAATAATATTATTTTTTATGTGGTAATTAATAACAACTTCTCAAATTTTAATTGAAAAATAATAAAATAAATCATAAATGAATCAGTAAGCTCAAATTGATTCGAATTTATCAATTTAATAAATAAATTTATTTTTCCAAATCCATATTTATTTTAAAAATAAATTTATTTTTCCGAGGATCTGACCTTTAAAGCTTCTAACTCTGGTTGGGCAATTTATTACTATGACGTCATCACAAGTCGGACTGATGATGTCAGGAAATCTAACAAGCGTTCTGGAGATTGCCACGTGGTATAATTATTGATCCAAAGATAGCCATGGCTTCTTCTGAATTATCTTTTTTACGCGCTTTATGAGTGCGTGTAGTATCACAATTTTGAGTTTTAAATGAGAAGAAAATCTATAATAGGTCCAGTCTTATATTGAGGGTCTTATAATATCTCATATGTCTATCTTATAAAGAAGGACGGAGCCTATGTGTCGGCTTGAGCTAGCCACTAGTGAAATTATTATTTTTTTATTTAGCCCTACTAAATTTTTATCAAACCCTAATAAATAATTAGGACTAAGTTCCTATAAAAATTCAGTTCCCGTCTATATATATATATATATATATATATATAGTATAAATTTTCTATTTCGCTCTAGAAAAAATGATCCTAAAAGTGCATCTTTTGTAACTAACAGCTAGAATGTATAATTTTTTACTTAGACTCGCTAACCCGACAAACCCTACTGATGTGACTCCTCCATTCATGTCGTTTTGAAAATAAGAAATATATTCAGGACAACTCGACTAGGCCGAACATGACAGTTTTTGATTTTAAAAAATTAGGTATTTATGCATTTACCATTTTAACTTAAAATTTTTACAATTATCATAAATAAACATTTAATTTATATCAAATAAATCATTATCTTCGACATACCGATTCAATCCGATCCAAAATCATATCAGTCCTGTGGATCTCCTCCTCATTTTTTGGTAGTGGGTTACCCTTTTCCCTAACCAGACCTCACCCAATAAATAAACATCCATACTGACAGCGGCCTTAGCTTTTCTTCATCACAGATATTTTGTAGCACACATTGCGTGAATACATAAATTATATGTACATTGGAAAAAAAATATTATCAATGATGAAAAACAAGACATAATGTTACTTACAAATATTGCAACAATCTAAGTGAAAATAAAATAAGAGCGATATAGTTAGGGTTGAAATTTTTTTCCGTTTCGTCCCCTATAGAATTGAATTTGGGGCATATTTTTATGTGTCGATTTGAAAACGGAAATTTCGAGGAAGATGAGATAATAAGTAAGACTAGATTTTAACGAGATGAGAGGAAATTTAATGAAACGAGATGAGAATTTAATAGAATAAAACAAAATATATGATAAACATGTTTTTTCTCTCAAATAATAGAACAAGACCGAAATAATTTTTTTATCGTAATTATATAAACAGTAGATCAGAATCAATAAATTCTAACATGTACGGTCCCATTTTCAACCATACATACAACATACAATTTTGCAAAGAGATTAATCTAAACGCGCTTGCAATGGAGATTGGATTAACAAGTCTGACATAGCGTCTTGTCTGTTAGTTAGCTTGTTGTTATTTGCTCTATCAAAGCCTCCACATTTTTAATTCTATCCGTCACATCTCTCTCTCATCTTAATTTTCTCCATCTCTTTAAAGAAACATCAGTACATCAGAGCTCATCAAATTTTGTTAACATGGAAACTCTAATAGCCTCTGATGAGCAGCAAAGAAAAGGAAACAGAAAGACCAAATCCAAGAAAAAGCCGATCAAAGTGGTGTACATATCAAACCCCATGAAGGTGAAGACTTGTGCCTCAAAGTTCAGAGCTTTGGTACAAGAACTCACTGGCCAATCTGCTGCTGGGTTACCTAACCCTAGCAAGTATATCGATGATACCCATGATGTCGGTGGCAATCAAACGGTCCTCGATGCTACAGAGATTGTTGGTGATATTGATCATCATCATCATGTACTTGAGGTCCCTGAACAACAACAACATGGAATCTCTGATTTTGCCTTTGGATCATTTGATGATGATGATGTTTTCATGCCTCACATACTTGAGAATTTTCCAGGGTTCTTGCCATCCAGTGTGTGTTGTGGATCTTCTCAAGTTAATATGTAGATTTAGTTATTATGGCATGTAATTATAAATTTGACTCTTATGATGTTATATATACAACAATAAGCTTTTGTTCTTATTGATACCAATGCTTATATTTATTTTTATATATTCCGAACGAAGTTTGGACCTAATTAAAAGAAGGAAAAAACACCAACCACCACCATTTGCGGCTGGCAAGCAGCTCCAAATGTTTGTCTAACTCAAGCTACATTATCAGACTATCAGTGATATTTGTATAATTGCCCTGGACAAACATGAAATTTTCTATTTATTTGATCATTTTTAATGTAATGAGTTTGTCATATCTCTGATCGCGATTTTGTATAACACGTAAACACACGTATCGTTCAAATAGTATAAAGATATCGAACCCACATAGACTTACTAGTTATTCTATTAATTATCATAACTAGACATACTTTACTAAAATTAAATAATTGATCAAAAAAATATTGATTAATCTAATGAACTAAATTCTAAATACGCAGAAAACCTTATGCGAGAAGAAAACCTAGGGTTGTAGCTGTAAAAGCGAAGTGAGGTTTACCGCTATGACGTCGGCGACCACGATATTGTTGGGCTCAAAACCCGTAGAGAGTACGGATAGCCCACGTGGAACTAACCGGAGAATAAATGAGTCGCCACCCAGTATAAGACAATGTGAATGATTTAAGTCCGCACTATACCCCTCACAAGGTCTAACCTTACATTCGTTTGGGTTCGGAATAGTCTATTACTGATGCCAATATAATATATAGGTTTGAAGACAAGACCCACACGTCTTATAATACATAAATCACACAAGAGCAGTTTATATCGCATACAATCACATACATCAAATGATTAGAGAAATAACGAAATTAGAATAAAAATGATCCCAAAATTAAAATAAGTAATGTGTAATGTTGGCTTGGCTTCATGGAAACCTGACTAGTCATATTTATAATAGGCTGGATATTAATGCATGTCCGGCCGGACCTGCAGTAAGCCAAGTCGAATGTGCTGCGTGATCCAGAAGGATCGGGAACGCAAAAAATATATCCAGATAATAACTATGACAATATCATAACAGTTAGATAAAAATAAGATAGTAGTGATAATAGTAGTGAATAAATAAGTGACTATAAAAAAAATAGGACAATAATGATAAACATAGAAATAAGATCGTACACATATATTTTTTAGTGGTACATGAAATTATATCATGAGTGCAGACCATACTACTGTTCATTCGGAATCAGCGATGAACTTATATACGGGGCTTCTATCTTATATACCACCAGAAACATAAGGCAGGATGTGTCCCGTTGTATAACCAGACTCTCTGTATGATAGTTGTATGTCCGGCCACACATATATAAAGTCCGGTAGGATAAACGACATCAGAGCAATAGTGAAGTAAGATGCGAAGTCTAAGGTTTTGGGGCCATCAGGTCGTACTTAAGTGTAACTCGGCTCCGAAAACACCTCTGAAGTTTTAGGTTGGTTGTTGGATCTCTTGCTGAAGATGAGAAACTTAAGAAATTCTAGGGTTGTGTTTTTTTTTTATTTGATTTGTGTTTAATAATTTTTTTTTCTATCGTCTCTCTCATTCAAATGGAAGAACCTCATGTGAAAAGGAAAAGAATAGTTATGGAAAATGATTGAAAAAGAAAGAGACATTTTATAGAAGATGGTTAAGAATGAAATGAATGATTTATGGAGGTTGGTTAAGAAGGACAAAAGACATCGAATCCTTCTGTTAATATGGAAACCCAATACATATCTGGCTTGCCTTAGGTGACGTCTGGCTGGATGTGGTGATTCTGGACGGACATAGGTGATGTCCGGCCTAGATTTGGACTTGATGCATATCTGACCTGACTTAGGTTACATTCGGCCGGATGTGGTGGCTTTAGGTAAGCTTCACCGAACAAAGGTTATATCCAGCCTAGATTTGGCTATTATTTTGGAACCATCTGGAGTTTCTTCCCTACAAGCATTAAACCTTACAACCTTCCCAAAAATTTTAGGCGATATTCTTATAGGAGACTCATCATCAGATTATGCGTAAAAATGCAATGTCTACAACAGCTTCACCTAAGCACGCAAAAATTAAATTAATACATTTTTCATTCAATTGAGTATTTATTATGGATTATTAACCTAGAACACAAAATTATCTACAAGTCTCTTCCGATGGTCATATAGACAAGCCCAACTTAATTCAATTACCTATATTCATATAAATTTTTACTTACTTGGTTTGTTAGGCGGTGCCAAACTTACCTGGCATTGGTTGCAATATGATTGTTGGTTGATGGCTTAGGCACTCGATGCTTTGATCAATTGATGTGCTTCGACCTCTTCTGGAATCTTGATGTGCATTCGTGTTGGGGTTGGTGCTCAGAGCGCCAATCCGGACCGTAATTATGTCTGATTCATGAATACGAAATCCTATTTTTCCATAATATTACCTTTTTAGTGGTTACACCTCTTGTTTTTACATACGTATTCGATCTGATTATGATTAGATTGAAACTAAATGTAGTTTAGTGATATGTATATATTAGACAAAGGCCCGATAATATATAATGCAGTACACAGTTACAAAGTTAGTTTGTAATTGACATTGGGAAATGTTACTGCTAAATGTATATTATCAAATAGAGTTCCTGGTCAAGATTTACTAACACGGGTCGGTTAGTCAAATCCGTTGAGACCAGTACATGTCGTATATCGAGACTTGGTCTGATGGTTTATCCCAATGAACCATGAGTCTGTGAGACTCGTATAGACGTGTAGGTGTTTATAGTGTATAAACACTGAACGACTCACAGAAGATTCTTAATGGACGTACACCAACGTCAATAAGAATCTTCTCGGGTTGAGTAGCATAGTGGTCCTTCGACTTGAGACACCATTGTGGATGTATGAGACATCATCCACACTTAGATGGCAGTCACGTCACCGATCTATTTAGATCAGACCTCCGTCTGTTCGTTGGGTGTGGACCGATCCTCAAGATATCCTGTGTGTGTCAAGATATGATCCGTCAGTCCTTTGTACAGGGCATATGTAGTCCATATGTGATTAGCAATCAGTTAAATCTATGACCATATTATACTTCGGAAGTGAGTTCTGAATGTTATTTATAGATTGCTAATAGAAACGTTGACGAGATAATACCTATAGAGATTTGACGTTTACAACTATATCTCTGGGATTATCCGGATACCTATGACGGAAGGATTATACGTATTCAATGACCTCGACCTGTATGATTCAGCTAGTTTATCCGTGGTCGTCATAATTTACGGGTGGGTAAATTATGGACACGAAATTGGATTTTGTGACGGATATACCTGAATCTAGAGAGTCTCACTAATGAAATATACTCGTAGAGCATTAGAGCGACTTTTGTAAATAATGGTGATTATTTATAAATCGTTTAAACGTTAAACGAAAAATACATGCAAACGGTTGGAACCGTCATTTCCTAATTAATGTGTATTTGTATTTAATATATGATATTATTAAATACACATTAATAAATTGTCAAATATAGGTATTTGACATATATCATTTATATATGTATTTGAGATATTTAAAGTAAATATAATACATATTTGTATTTATTAATTGATTAATTATTTAATTGTTAAATAATTAATATAATTAAAATATAAATATCTTACCAAATGATAAAATTAGGAAATGATTATAAGTGTATATTGTTGACTTATACATTAAAGGAAAAAGTTGTCCGAAGTTACAGAATTGTCTTAAGGATTTAGACATGCTCACTTTTCGAGAGACATGACATTCTTAAGAAATACTAAGTTTTATTATCATTGAACATTTTGAAAAAGTGTGATAACAAGAAAATGAAAATGATGACTTGGATCCCGGTTACTGCATGGCTGAAGCTTTTTTCCGGATCGATCATTACCCTATAAGGCTTCTTGGAACTTGCTTTTTATTCTTCTATGTCTATCACTGTTTCTTTCAGGTGCCTAAAGTCAGACATCATCGAGTTTATTCGCCTTAATTTGTTGTAGATAGATGGCTTGGAGCCCCTGATGATCATTTTGATATGATCATTTTTCGATGGTCTTGTCCGCATCTTTAGTAGCTGGCTTATCCAACGGTCTACATAGTCTTTGAAGCTTTCTTCTTGTTTCTACTTGGTGTTTTCTAAGTCATGAAGCGACAAGTCAATCTTCATATCTGTGATATATTGATTTAGGAATGCTTCTACCAAATCCCTCTAGTTATCTTTCATTTTATTCTCTAGGCTATGGTATCATACCATCGGTGCTCCTTCAAGCGACATCCCAAACATCTTATGAACTTGACGGTGAGGCAAACCGGTAGAACTCATTAATTACACGTATTGACGGAGATGCATTTTTGGGTCCCCTGTTCCCTTTGAACTTTAACGTTTTTGACATTCTAAACTGAGAAGGTATTTGCTCCTTGAATGCCATAACGTTGTAATCTAAAAGATCGTCATGTTTTCCCGTCATCTTTTGGGCCATCAACTCTATTCGTTCCTTCAATTTTTGGAGTTCATATTGGGAATTGGCCATCTTGCCCGTAACATCGTCGTCCAGAGTATTGGTCCTCTCGGCTTAGGTTGCTGTCAGATTGGCAATAATATTGGTCAAGTTCTGTAGTTGTTCTGTCATTTTGTTCACACTTGTCTCTAACTGGTCTACACGGGAAATATCACTACTGCTTGTTATCGGCTTCAATCTTCAGTTTGGGTTCAGACTTTGGTTATTGCCTTGTATGCTTTGTGGTCTCCAAAATTATGATCTTTTAGGCACATGCCAGATTTATTCTTTTATAAGGGCTGATGAGAGATTTCTTTCTTAAGTGATTGGAATTCTAATCACTGTAGGAATTAGAACTCGCGTCGCGACGTGCATGGAACCACATTGCGACACAAGATCAACGTGACATTCTACCTCAGTTTTTTCCTTTGGCACGTCATGACGCGCAATGGGTTGCGTGGCGACGCGAGCTGATTCAATCGGTGTTGCGACGCTCATGGACCTACATTGCGACTCGTCACTAATTTTTGGTTATGTCTCAAATTTGCTTGGGGAATGGAAGATGGCTCGTTTTCTCCACGAATTTGACAATTCTTCGCTCGATGAGTCCGATTTGATCTTATTATGCGCCGGACCTACAAATCACACTAAAAAACATATCAAAATGCTCATAAAATACAAGATACATTGGGGTAAATATAGAGATATTTATCACTCATCACTCTCCATTCTCTATTCCTAATCAAAAATAAATCTTTTGATTGATCTCTATTCCGAGCTCAGAATATTAGGATGAATCTTTTAATTAAATCAAAAATAGATAATTTTGTGTAAAATTATTTCTTTTTTTCCTCCCTTCAAATCCAATGAGTTTTTCTTATTTTAGCCTATGCTTGACTAGAAAAGCAGACCAACGACCCTTCATCTATTTTATCTCTCCCGTATTTTGATTTCGATAGCTTCAGTGACCGGAATTCCAACAATTTCAAATGTGATATTAATAATCATTATTTTTGAAGGCATGTGATAGTATATGGCGACGAATGACTTCTGGCGACAACATCATGGTTGCTCATGAATACATACATATACATATGACTGATGAAATACAAACTTTTTTGATCTAATAACTTCTACATATACAAGATAATACTTGTATTATATCAGGTCGGGTAGAAAAAGACGAGACAATACATATATTATCTCATACATTCACGAAGTTATTATATCATGATGATTTGTATTTCATCAGCTTTGTACATATGTATGTGTTGTGAGTGAATGTGAGTGTACGCGTATATAACTGATTACATAGAAACCATCTTGATGTATTAAACATCCGAACATACGAGATAGTACCTACATTATCTCGCTCATCAGATGTTGTTCAAGAAGTATGGATACAATCTCTTCCGTCCGAATGCTATTACCATTAAGATGTCCGGACTTGATATACAGTCAGGTTCCAATAAGGCCAACGATAGTACATGTACTATGTCAGGTTGGGCTAAAAAAGAGATAATACATGTATTAATTTATTGTCCTACAACTTAATAAGTTGCGAGATCCCTCATTACAACCTGATTCTCTCGCTCTCTCTCTTGTTTTTAAAGAGCGGTTCTACATTATTTTCAAATGAGTAGAGCTATTTGCATTATAAAAGATACATTCAACACTCTAATATTTTGAAACTCATCAACTAATTTAAAAAAAAAAATAGTTTTTACTTCATACACTCTTTCAAAAACCAAATAAGTCATCATTTAACTATTTAAATGAATTAATTTTATTTATTTTACACATATAAAAATACTCAATTCACTAAAAACAATTCTTAAGAAATTAAGGGTATAATTATTTGACACCCGAAGATTAACTTAAGTATAGAATTATTCGAAAATTTTAAACAAATTCAATTTTACACCTAAAATTTTAATAAGTTTACAATTTTACGAAAGTGGAGGGATTGGAATTGGTGATGGATTAGGCAGTGGGTCTAGTGGTGTTGGATAGGGGTGATATTGAGTTATTTTAAATTTCATAAGACTTTTTGCGGATTCTTAAAATAGGTCTCTTATTAATAAATGATATAAACAAATATTGTATTATATATTAAAAACTAAAATTTCTTTAAATTTGAGGTTTTAAATTTAAGATAAATATGAGGACACCCATTGATCCCTGGTGTCAACTCTCCTTAGGACGACCTCGAATGTAGAGTGGATCAAGCACTACATATGGTATAGTGGATTTGACGGGGACATGTAGGCGGTGGGATTGGTTCGGGAAGTGGTGGCGGTCAAATGATACACAAAACGAAAAAAAAAAAAAAGGATTTCTGTTTGATGCATAAAATTTTTGCTTATTCGGAAACTAGATCGGACATCTGTGTGGGGAAAGGGATTTATGCAGATTGTTACCATTGTTGTTGATGCTCACGATTTAGGTGAGCAAAGGGAAGTTAGATTATGCAAAATTGCTCACAATTAATGTTGGTCTGGTTGCTTCTGAACTAAATTAATCTCTTCCGGTGTTTCCTGTATCAGACCTCCGTTGACTTAAAAACATGAATTCTAGAGGCTGGTCAGTTGGTTGTATTTTTTTTGGAATTGATGCCATTATTTCCTGGCAAAGATTAGCTACGCTTGCTTATGGAGAAAGATTGGAGAAAAGAGAATAAGACTAGAAAGGTTAGAATTTACAAATTAGTCCGGATTTGAAAGATTTAAGTCTTTTTTTATTTAAGCATGAACTTGAAAAACATGATAAGAGTATCAATTTAAAGTTTAAAAAATTGAGTTTTCTCAATTAATTTGAATTTCAAGATGAATTTTTTTACATCTTGTCCATTTGCCAACCTTTAAAAAAAAAAAAGAAAGAATAAAAAAAAAAAAAAAGAATGAAATAAAAATATATTTTTTTGGTTCAAATAGAACAAAAAGACAAAACTGCACTTCCAGATAATTTCGTACATAAATAATTTTCGTGTATAAAAATGATAATACCCTAAAAATTAATTATTTTTGCTAAATCTTTATCACATAATTATCAAATCTTGATTTTTATTTATTTATTTATTTTTCTGTATAGAGCTGTCAAGATTTTCTCTACAGAAATGAGCTTTTGAGTTGAAATTGGTGAAATGTTTAATTTAAAATTGGAGAATTTTATTTTGAATGTATGGGTTAAATGGGTATTCAAAAATAATTATGTTATATTTATTTACAACGATTATCCATCCTTAGTGGTAAATTACATCATGGGTATTTTTTCTAATAAATAATTTTATTAAAATTAGAGTGCTCAAAGTATTTTATTGAAAATATTCCACATAGTATTTTAAAAATCAAATCGAATTGGCCGGTTGAATAAGTCAAATCAAAAATTGGATGTGAGTCCCGTCCAGCTAAACATTAAAAATCGGATTTCTAAAAACGATCAAAATCAGTTAAAATCGATAAACTGGACTAGATAATTTTTAATTAATTAAAATTATTTATAATATCATTCGGTTCAATCAAACGATTCAACCAATCAAACTAATAACCTATTAAATATTTTAAATCATCGATTCAAATTCGAGTCTTTTCAAATTACATGTTGTGTAATTCATCTATACTTCTTCACCAAACGTGTGATTGCCAAAAGTTAATTGGCCCCTACCCATAGGTATTGCCTGCCAAAAGTTACTTGGCCCCTACCCATAGGTCCCTGTCTGGCTGTCTCTTTACTGATACTGCAAAAAGTTAGTTGGGCCCTTTTCAAATTATATGCCTTGCAGTTTCAATCTTGTTGCAAATAAGTCCACATGCTTTCATTGATAAAAGAATTTGAATTTCTAAACGATATATTTAAGTAAATTATTTTCTAAAAAAAATCAATTTTCGAAAATGAAAGTATTTTTTGATATTTAGATATCCCCTGAAAGTATTTTACAGAAAATCTTTTTAGATATTTGACACGTCTAAATTTTTTTTCCAGAAATTATTTTCTAATTGTTATAAGTGAGTCAAAATTTTTTTAGAAAAGATAAAAAAATTGGTTTCCGTAAAGTAATTTATGGATTTATAATCCATAAGTCATTTCTGGAAAAATGACTAAATGTTTACATTGACCATAAATGCATTGGTCAAGTTTTGTATAAGTGTCTCAAATGCATGAGAAAAATATTTTCCAAAAAACATTTTATAATGAAACAGACAGACCCTTAAGTATTTTAAAATTGTAATGTAATAAAACATTTAAGATTTTTGGTAAATGTAAAACATAAATGACATATTTCAGAAAAAAAAAAAAAACCATAAATGGCATTATAGTTGCCATTTTCTAATTCTGCATAAATTTAGACAAACTATATTTACAAAATATCACATAAGCTTGAGTCATGTCTTTGATAAAACCATGTGGATACTTGAAGTTGTTCTCACTAAGGGTGACAGAAAAGTTCGGATCTGGCTGGTTCGATCCGGTCCGGGGTAAAAAAAACCCGGGCCGAGTACTAAATCAAAATCCCGGCTTGGGCTTGTGTCTGTGCCGGGCTTAGTGTTTTTGGCCCGGGCCCGGCCCGGCCCGGGCCAAAACCAAAAAAAAAAATATATATATATATATATTTATTTATTTATTTATTTTAATATGTTTGTAGCATTTTTATTTGTTTGTAACATTTAAATTGTTAATTTATCAATGAAACTTTTGATTTATTTGTGAAATGTTAATTTATATAATGTTAATGTATTTTGTATTTTGTATTTGTACTAGTGTGTGCCCGTGCCTACGGCACGGTGTTACAGAATTTACAGAGAGATTGAGATTCTGTTATTTAATTTGTTTATAATGAAATGATTTTATTTTTTTAATTAAATGATTTTATTCTTTAATTTATTTGGTAGTTTTCATTTTCCATTTTTATAGAGATTCTATAATGAAATGATTCTTTATCAGCCATTAGATTATAATGAAATGTAGGGGTGAACACAATTTCGAGTTAAACCGCGAACCGCACTGAACCGAACCGAACCGCGCGGTTTGAAAAAATATTAAAAATGATTTTGAACCGCACAGAATCGAACCGTAAATTTGGGTCGGTGTGCGGTTTTGACCCATGTCAAACCGCGAACCGCCCAAACCGCAAAATTTTGACTCGAACCGCGACCCGAACCGCCTAAACTGCCGACCCGCGTTCAAATTAAATATTATTTTATATTTTTCTTCTTCTTTAATTATGAAAATTAAGATATTTAATGATCATATAACAATATGTAATGAATAAATAAAAATTATGTAATTTTTTCTTCAATTATAATGTGAAAACACACAAAATTTTCTTAAAAAATTTATAATTCAAATCACCGACCCGAACCGCCCAACCGCTAAACCGCCAACCCGAACCGCCGCGATTTTCCTTATCAAATTTGCGGTTTCGTTTTCTAATTTCCCAAACCGCCAACCCGCGCGGTTTGAAGTAAAAAACGAAAAAACCGTCATGAACCGCACCGCGAACACCCCTAATGAATTTATCTGAGCCGCCAATTAAGCCACATAAAAATAGCCTTTGGATACATTATCTCTCTTAATCTTAACCATTCGTTACACTCTATTTCCTCCCACACCATTATGCTTTATAATATAAATGTTTTTATTTTTTTTAATTTTTTTTTAAAAAAGGGCCTGATAAATCCCAGGCCGGAGCCCGGCCCGGAATGCTTTTCTCGGGCCCGGGCTTTTTTTTGGCCAGGCTTATCAAAGCCCAGCCCCGGCCCCGGCCCGTCCCATTGCCATGTATAGTTCTCACACGTAATTTGGTTGGATATTTTAGATACTCGATCTAATTTGAAGAAAAACCATTAGATATTCGAAATTTAATGATAGTTAATAGGTTTCGATTATGAAATTATATAATCGAAATAAATAATAGTTGGTTATGATTTTTAATATTTCGAATATCTGATATTCAATCAAAAAATAAAAAATTAAATAAATTTAAATAACAGTACAAAATAAAATTAATTTTTTTTCAGCTAAATAATTAAATAATTTTTTATTTTCTTTTTTCAAATATCTTAAATCCTTTAGAAAATTTCTATTTTTTTTTTAATTTTTCGATTATTTAATCAGTATTGAATATCTAAATTTTCGATTAATTTTAGATATGGATACCGATTGTAATTTTTTTAAGGGTTATTTATGTTTTACTACTAAAGTTATGATCAAATAACAATTGGGTACTATGAATATTAACATATTACATTTTACTACTAAACTTATAAAAATTAACATTTTACTACTTTTCCATCCACACCATTAGTTGACCGTTAGTTGACTATGACATCATATTGACATCCTAAGGATAAAAGAGTCTTAACACACACATATTATAAATTAATAATAATTAGACTAAAATCAACAACAACAAAAAACATTTCCCCTATCTCTGCCCTCTTCTCTATCTCTCTGTCTCTTCAAAACCACGCTGCCCTCTTCTCTATCTCTCTGTCTCTCACGCGTCTGCTTCCTCTCTATCTCTCTCTCGTTCTGCCTCAATCGGAGTGAGTTTCTCTCTATCTTTTTATTTCCTGCTTTTGTTGAATTTTAATTTTTGTTGTTAATTTGTTGATTTTATGACTCCGGTGGCTTCTAGGGTTTTGTTGGATTTGGTTTTTACTTTTTGTCCATTTATTTTCCTTGTTTTGGCTGTTGATATATCTGGGTTTGGTTCAAAAACTACATTTTTCACGTGCCTTTGAGTGCCTTCTTTGTGGGTTATTGTTTGTTCTTTGTTTTTGGCTATTTCGTCTCGGGGTTTGGTTAAAAATTCTTGTTTATTTGGTTAGTTTGTTATAAAGTTGTTAAGTTCATGCTAATGCTACTTGTTGCTATGCTTTAGTTGCACTTGTAGAGTAAGTATTACGTTTCCAAGTTTAACCTTCACTTCCCATTACTAGGATAAGCTGGCTAAAAATTTCTGAGGTTAATATTTACTCTCAATTTCCTTCTTATCAGCATCATTGTTAATGTTTTTTTTTTCTTTTGGTTGGTTTCTTTTATTTGTTGTTAGGTTACTCATGTATATGTTTTTGTTTATTTATGGGTTACTCTTGTATTATTTTCATGTTTTATTATGGTTAAAGGATGAAAATATTGGTGATTTATTTATGGGTTACTCTTGTGTTTATTTTCATATTACAGATATCATGCTACCTCTTGAACTGATTAATAGTGCATCTACAAGGCACTCGCAATCCCAAAATGAACCTTCCCCAACAATAGAAACACAAGTAATGATGGTTGGTCTGAATGTTCAGATGGGGGTTATTCTGATGACGGAGAGGTTGAAGCAGATGGTGAAGGTAGTTGTGATGATATTAGGGTGATTATGAGAGAGATGATTTTGTCAATGTCTGAGGATGAGGAAAACATGTCTTTTAGTTCAGATGAGGATGATCATACCAGCACAGCTCAAATGATGAGGTACATCAAAGATAATGAGTATAAACCTAATAATGGGATAGATAAGCTTGTACAAGGGGTTGTTTTTGATAATGCAGAACATTTTAGAAATGTACTGCATAGTGTGATGGTAAAAGATGGTTTTAGTGTTAAAAAGATTTATAATGATAAGGGTAGATAAGGGAATTTGCAAGGTTGAAAGTTGTTCATGGTTTGTCAAATGTGGCTTGCTACGTGACAATGGGGGGTTTATTGTTAGAGAACTCAATGATATACACACTTGCATTAGAACATCGAAAATAGCTCCAACTCTAGTAAACTGGATTGTGAAGAGTATAACTCAGTTAGTGAAGGGAACTCCTAACATTAAGATATCACAAATTAAGAGTCATTTGAAGACTATTCATGGGGTTACACCAACTAATATGCAATTGTATAGTGCTAAAAAGAAAGCAGAAGATCTACTTGGTGGTAATCACTCCAAGGGTTATGAGAAATTATTACAATACCAGGCAATGATAGAGAAATACAATGTAGGGTCAAAATGCAATGTGTTGTGCGATACTGAGAGTGTTCCAAACCAAATTGTATTCAAGAGGTTCTTTATTTCATTGTCTCCTCAAAAGAATGCTTTTTTGAAAGGTTATAGGCCTTATATTGGCATTGATGGATGTCACCTGAGAGGTGTATATGGAGGGATTTTGATGGCAGCAGTAGGTGTGGATGCCAATAATGGCATTGTTCCTTTGGCCATCGCTATTGTGAGGTTGAAGATCAATGGTCTTGGGGTTGGTTCTTATCTCTTTTACATGATTACTTTGATGATGGTAGATAAGTCACTTTTATGAGTGACAAACAAAAGGGATTAGTACTTGCTCTTCAACAGACCTGGCCTACTTCTCACAGTAGGCATTGTGGGAGACATATATATGCAAATTTCAGAAGGCAGTTTACTTCTCACAGTAGGCGTCTGCTTCCTCTCTGTCTCTCTCTCGTTCTGCCTCAATCGGAGTGAGTTTCTCTCTATCTTTTTATTTCCTGCTTTTGTTGAATTTTAATTTTTGTTGTTAATTTGTTGATTTTATGACTCCGGTGGCTTATAGGGTTTTGTTGGATTTGGTTTTTACTTTTTGTCCATTTATTTTCCTTGTTTTGGGTGTTGATATATCTGGGTTTGGTTCAAAAACTACATTTTTCACGTGCCTTTGAGTGCCTTCTTTGTGGGTTATTGTTTGTTCTTTGTTTTTGGCTATTTCGTCTCGGGGTTTGGTTAAAAATTCTTGTTTATTTGGTTAGTTTGTTATAAAGTTGTTAAGTTCATGCTAATGCTACTTGTTGCTATGCTTTAGTTGCACTTGTAGAGCAAGTATTACGTTTCCAAGTTTAACCTTCACTTCCCCATTACTAGGATAAGCTGGCTAAAAATTTCTGAGGTTAATATTTACTCTCAATTTCCTTCTTATCAGCATCATTGTTAATGTTTTTTTTTTCTTTTGGTTGGTTTCTTTTATTTGTTGTTAGGTTACTCATGTATATGTTTTTGTTTATTTATGGGTTACTCTTGTATTATTTTCATGTTTTATTATGGTTAAAGGATGAAAATAATGGTGATTTATTTATGGGTTACTCTTGTGTTTATTTTCATATTACAGATATCATGCTACCTCTTGAACTGATTAATAGTGCATCTACAAGGCACTCGCAATCCCAAAATGAACCTTCCCCAACAATAGAAACAAGTAATGATGGTTGGTCTGAATGTTCAGATGGGGGTTATTCTGATGACGGAGAGGTTGAATGTTCAGATGGTGAAGGTAGTTGTGATGATATTAGGGTGATTATGAGATAGATGATATTTTGTCAATGTCTGAGGATGAGGAAAACATGTCTTTTAGTTCAGATGAGGATGATCATACCAGCACAACTCAAATGATGAGGTACATCAAAGATAATGAGTATAAACCTAATAATGGGATAGATAAGCTTGTACAAGGGGTTGTTTTTGATAATGCATAACATTTTAGAAATGTACTGCATAGTGTGATGGTAAAAGATGGTTTTAGTGTTAAAAAGATTTATAATGATAAGGGTAGATATAAGGGAATTTGCAAGGTTGAAAGTTGTTCATGGTTTGTCAAATGTGGCTTGCTACGTGACAATGGGGGGTTTATTGTTAGAGAACTCAATGATATACACACTTGCATTAGAACATCGAAAATAGCTCCAACTCCAGTAAACTGGATTGTGAAGAGTATAACTCAGTTAGTGAAGGGAACTCCTAACATTAAGATATCACAGATTAAGAGTCATTTGAAGACTATTCATGGGGTTACACAAACTAATATGCAATTGTATAGTGCTAAAAGAAAGCAGAAGATCTACTTGGTGGTGGTAATCACTCCAAGGGTTATGAGAAATTATTCCAATACCAGGCAATGATAGAGAAATACAATGTAGGGTCAAAATGCAATGTGTTGTGCGATACTGAGAGTGTTCCAAACCAAATTGTATTCAAGAGGTTCTTTATTTCATTGTCTCCTCAAAAGAATGCTTTTTTGAAAGGTTATAGGCCTTATATTGGCATTGATGGATGTCACCTGAGAGGTGATATGGAGGGATTTTGATGTGGCGGCAGCAGTAGTGTGGATGCCAATAATGGCATTGTTCCTTTGGCCATCGCTATTGTGAGGTTGAAGATCAATGGTCTGGGGTTGGTTCTTATCTATTTTACATGATTACTTTGATGATGGTAGATAAGTCACTTTTATGAGTGACAGACAAAAGGGATTAGTACTTGCTCTTCAACAGACCTGGCCTACTTCTCACAGTAGGCATTGTGGGAGACATATATATGCAAATTTCAGAAGGCAGTTTACTGGTTTAGCATTGAAAAAATTATTTTGGAGAGCATGCAAAGCCAGCAACAGAACTGATTTTTTTAATGCTTTAGACAAAATGAGGTTTGTTAAAGATGGTGCAAGAGAGTGGTTTGACACCTTAAAAGATTATCAATGGTCAAGATGGGCATTTGACAAAAATGCTAAAGTGGACCATACAACTAATAACACATCAGAGTGCTTCAACAGTTGGATTGGCAAGTATAGAGACAAGCCATGTTTGACAATGTTAGAGGAGATTAGATGTAAGCTCATGAAGAGGTTTACAAAGAGAAGAAAAGAATCAAAAGTGGCCTACCATTCTTACTCCGAGGATTAAGAAGCAGATTGATAAAACATCTCAAGAGTCCTCTAAGTTGAGCGTAAAACCATATGGTGATACTTTGTTTGAGGTAAAAGACATATACTACGAACCATTAAGACAGTTTGTTGTGGATATTGAGAAAAAAATATGTGACTGTGGGTATTGGGACATGTCAGGACTACCATGTAGGCATGCAATGGCCTCCATTTTGTATTGTAGAGATGATGTTCACCATTACATTTCATATTGCTTCACTAAGCAAGCCTACATGGACAGTTATTCAGAGATGATAAAGCCTATACCTGATCAAGTTACGTTGGAAGAAGGACATGAAGGGAAAATTGACCCTCCTGTGAAAAGAAGACAAGCTGGAAGACCTAAAAAACTTAGAAGAAGAGAACTAAATGAGCCAATAAACTCAAAAAGGTCATTTGTGTCTAGGTGTAGTTTCTGTAACGAAACTACACATTGTGGACGCAGATTTAGATCAAGGCCACAATCGAGATTTTCTTTCTGTAGGGCGCGATTGAATCCTGCAAAATAAATAAAGCGAATAAGGAGTGATCTGCCCACCGGTGTGGTGGGGACCGTGTGCACTCCGACGCTCAAGTTAGCCTATGTAGTGATGAAGTAAGATAAATAAATTAAGGTCTGATATATACCTTAATCTAGGTTTGTGGGCCGTGAGGGCGGTCAATCGTAGAAATGTCTAGGTATTCTGTGTCTAATGCTTTTTCGATCCTTGATCTTGTCTTTCCTTTCTTCTTTTATAGGCTTCTCCCCCTGAATCTGCCCGTTGGAGTCGACTTTGTTGAGCGTTTAATTCAGATATTTCATGATAGATAACTGAAGATCTCATCTTCTTTCCATAACTCTTCATCTTAATGGCCACATTTATGTGTCTGTTTCTTTTATATTAGCTTTGTAACTGGTGTCCGTTGATATGCATAACATCTTTAGGTATGGGCTCAATCGGTTGATGGGCTTGGCTTCGTCGTGAGATGTCGTTTTTGCCCTTGGGTCAATTTTGGCCCAAACAGTTTGTCCCCTACTCTCCAAGTCTGGTAGTCCTAGGCTTGAAGAGTATCCGTCATGTCGTATGAATCTTTATGAGTAGCTTTACACGTCTGTACCACGATGATTTAGGAATAAATTTGATTTGGGTGTTGCAGAGTGCAAATGAATTGCCATAGGTTTATCCTTGGTTGGGGTAAACCCCAAATCCATATTTAAGCATGATTGAATCCACTTTTTAATATGTCGTGTGAATTGGGAATGCCCTTCGTTCTGTCGAGGAAGATGGGGGTCTCTGGTTGACCAAACTGTATATTTGGGAGGAGCTTTATCTGACACATTCGTATGAGATGTGGTTATCATATTCTGATCTGGAATTGACACAGATTCTATGGGGATGACCCCTCAGGCTTTTATCCGACTTGGTCGTATGAAGAGTGGATATCAGTGCCTATATTTGACTCGACGTGAGTTAAACGGGTATGTCCTGTTGGCTTAGTCCGTAAGACTTCAACTTTTGACTCTACATGAATCGAATTGGGGGGATGTCCCCTTTCGACTGAACCGAGAATTTGTTCAGGGACAGTTTTCACCCGACAATTTTCACACAATACCATCTGACTCGACATTTGTTATCTGGATTCATCCCGTTGACTGTCAAACTGGGGGATGTCCCCAGTCCACTGAACCGAAAAATGGTTCAGGGGCAATCATCACTTGACACGTCGTGTGAGAAGAGCGAGTTGCACAATTCATTTGACTCGTCATGAGTCGATCTGGGAGGTGTCCCCTGTCGACTGAACCGGGAAGTGGTTCAGGAGTGATTTCACTCGACACTGTCGTATCGGACGAGTGAATACCACGACTCAGACATGACTCGACATGAGTTACTTGGGGGATGTCCCCTGTCGACTGAACCTTGAGGTGGTTCAGGAATGGTTTCACTCGACACTGTCGTATCGGACGAGTGAATACCACGACTCAGACATGACTCGACATGAGTTACTTGGGGGATGTCCCCTGTCGACTGAACCTTGAGGTGGTTCAGGAGTGGTTTCACTCGACACTGTCGTATCGGACGAGTCAATACCATGTCTCCGATGTAACTCGACATGAGTTACTTGGGGGATGTCCCCTGTCGACTGAACCTTGAGGTGGTTCAGGAATGGTTTCACTCGACACTGCATGTCGTGAATCCAGGGCCTGCCCATGATCAAGTTGTAAGCCGAAGGGCTATCCAACACCAAGAAGGTAGTTAACTTATTGACACCTGCAACATAAACTGGTAATTGTATTTCCCCCATAGTCATTTTCTGTTCCCCACTAAAACCGATCAAAACTGTTGTCCGTCTACTGACATTATCCAATTCTGTTCCCATGTCGGATAGAGCACTGGCAAAAATTATGTTTGCTGAGGAGCCAGTGTCGATCAGCACACGCTTGACCATGAAATTAGCCACTTGCAGGGAGATGACCAAAGCATCATGGTGTGGATTCAAATCAAGTGAATCCCCACTGTCTGGAAACTCGATTAGCAAACCTGTGGTGGTTCTCTCCACAGACATTAAGGTGTGAGACGCGTTGGTCGCCAGAGCCCTTGAATGCCTTTTTGCTGCCGAATAGGTTGCCCCACTTATTCCTGAACCTCCTGAAATCACATTAACAGTGTTATTAATAGGGGGCGGTTGGGTTGGATTATCCCCCTGTCTGTCTCTTTCATCCCTACGAGTCAATGTAGCTTTCCCCTTGTCGGTAAGTAAATCTTTCAAAAATCCTTTATTCAATAATTCCAACACTTCTAGCCTCAACGCTACGCATTCGGCGGTCGTGTGACCGTAGTCCCTGTGGAACTCACACCACTTCTTAGTGTCTTTTTTTGACGAACTATCCCTGGATCGTGGAGGCCATTTTACCTCATTTCCCAACTTCTTGAGTACCGAAACCAATTCTCCGGGAGAAATCGTGAAATTGTAGTCCGGAAGTCGAGGCTTGCTTGCAGGTAGATCCTCCCGATCTTATACGGTCTTCGTCGTGTGTCCGAATTCCTGTTGTGTGGTCGCCATTCATCCCTATGTAGGTTCCTTCTTTCAGCTGAGGAGGGGAAATCTGACCTGGGTCGTCTGAAAGTAGTATGCCTTCGGTCTACTCGTGAATTTGTTTCATCTACTTTTTTCTTATTCCTTTTATCCTCTTCCCACCTGATCTCTATTTGAGCTCTTGCCATCACCTGGTCCATCGTGCAGCATCTGAATTTTGTCAATTTCTTATAAAGACAACTATCATAAAGAAGACCATTCCTGAATGCCTCAACCGCCGTGGGGTGATGGAGATCGGGAATGGTTATCCGTTCGCGGTTAAACCGGGCAACGTAGCTTCGTAGTGACTCTCCTTTCCTTTGCTGAATTGAGTTAAGGTCGTCTGTTGTCTTCTCCAGCTTGCACGAACTCGCAAAGTGTTGTACGAACTTGTCCGCCAATTCCTGATACGACTTAATAGATCTGCAAGGGAGATTGATAAACCATGTTAAAGCTGGCCCAGCCAGAGTTTCCCCAAAACACCTGCACATTCCTGCTTCCCATTGGCTCGGGGATAAGCCGGTTGACATCATTTTAAACTTATAGTGAATAACATGGTCGTCAGGATCTGTAGTTCCATCATATTGCTTCATTTCTGGTGGGCTGAATTTTCGCGGCAATTCAACTGCTACAATTGACTCATCGAATGGTGTGTCTGAAATTGCCCCGGCCCTGCTTTTCCTAATCGGAAGTTTCACTCCTGGTAGTCTTGACAAAATTGCTTCTTTGAATTCCACCATCTCCCTCCTGATTGAATTGGCCATTAGATGGGTCTGATCCATAGGTAGAGTAGCTGGAGGCTGGTTGCTTTCTGGCTCGCCTGATATAGGGGGAACAATCGGATTGCTTTGGTTACCTCCACTGCTGGTCTGGCCTTGGAGGTGATGTTGTGGGTCGGATGACAGGTGATCCACCCTTTGCCGTAAACTTTCATTCGAAATTCGCATCGTCGAATTTTCTTCTTCAAGAACTTTGAGTCGTCTTGGAGTGTGGCTAGTTGTGTCGCCAATTGGTCCGGCATTTGTTCGTTGTTTGAGGCCATTCTTGATTGGTCTGATTGAATGCTTTACTTCTGCGCGATTCGATTGTCGAGCCCCACGGTGGGCGCCAAATTGTGGACGCAGATTTAGATCAAGGCCACAATCGAGATTTTCTTTCTGTAGGGCGCGATTGAATCCTGCAAAATAAATAAAGCGAATAAGGAGTGATCTGCCCACCGGTGTGGTGGGGACCGTGTGCACTCCGACGCTCAAGTTAGCCTATGTAGTGATGAAGTAAGATAAATAAATAATTAAGGTCTGATATATACCTTAATCTAGGTTTGTGGGCCGTGAGGGCGGTCAATCGTAGAAATGTCTAGGTATTCTGTGTCTAATGCTTTTTCGATCCTTGATCTTGTCTTTCCTTTCTTCTTTTATAGGCTTCTCCCCCTGAATCTGCCCGTTGGAGTCGACTTTGTTGAGCGTTTAATTCAGATATTTCATGATAGATAACTGAAGATCTCATCTTCTTTCCATAACTCTTCATCTTAACGGCCACATTTATGTGTCTGTTTCTTTTATATTAGCTTTGTAACTGGTGTCCGTTGATATGCATAACATCTTTAGGTATGGGCTCAATCGGTTGATGGGCTTGGCTTCGTCGTGAGATGTCGTTTTTGCCCTTGGGTCAATTTTGGCCCAAACACACATAATATCAGAACCTGCCAGCTTGCTTCATCTAATGCTAGAAAGTCAAAGGCAAGACAAGATCAGATTTGTGATTACTTTATGTTGTTTGTTTTTTACAATTTATTATTCTCTAACTATTTTTATTAATATTTTAGCAAAGATGTGGAAAAAGTGCTCAACAACAATCAGATCAACCATCTCAAAGCTCGGCAAAAATGACAAGAAGCAATCAAGTATGGTATTTAAAGACTTTATTGATTTTTCTTATATGTGAAATTTTTATATTTAAACTTTTGTCTATACATTTTTATTAGAGTACAAGTTGTGAGAGCAGTCAATGGGGCGAAAATAGTCAAAGGAATCAGATCACTCAGAGGGTTTATTATAGTCAGTCAGGATTGCGGGGCCAATCATTTGCACAACAAACACCAACAAATGCAGGGAATCATATACAAAGAGGTAGAACCCAAGTGCTATAGGTTAAATAGCTTCATGTTATTCTATTGTTTTCTTACTTTTGGAGGTTATTTGATTAATATTGTAAATTTTAATCAATATTATTGTATCATGCAGGGGTCACTCAATCACAACCATGAGGATCACTTTCACAACCATGAAGATCACTTGCATAGTGTTAACTTGCTTATTTTGGAAATTTTGATTACATGAATAATGCGGGAAACAACCTGAGATTCACTTGCACAATGTTGCATATTTCAGAAACTTTGATTATATGGAGAATATTGGAAATAATGATTCTGAGTATATCTCTTTTATTGTTATACTTTAAAGTATTTTGATTATTATGAGAATTTTAATTATTAAATTATTAAATTATTTGGTAAATTAAATTCTTTATTTTATTGGATTATATGGATAATTAGAGATTGAAGTATTTTTATAAATGTGATTGTTGATTGTATTTCTTTTATTGTTATATATAAGATTTAAATATGTTTTTTAAAGGGTATAATTATAATTTTCACTTTTATTTTATTTGGAGGATAAAACAGTCTTTTTAAAGGTCAACTGACGGTCAACTAATGGTTTGGATGGAAAAGTAGTAAAATGTTAATTTTTTTATAAGTTTAGTAGTAAAATGTAATATGTTAATATTCATAGTACCCAATTGTTATTTGATCATAACTTTAGTAGTAAAACGTAAATAACCTTTTTTTTAATTATGGTTAAGTATCTAATATTGGTATCGGTTTAAGATAAAGGCATCCTTTTTTTTTTTTTAAATAATTATTTGTTATCATCAAGTTACAAGTAAATGTATGATATGTTTAGGTCAACAAAGTATATGGTGATTTAGAATTTAGCTAGAATAAATAGGTCCCCATTCCACATAACCTTGTCCTTCTATTTGGGCTGGAATAGGCATGTAATGAAATCCTTGTTCCTCCTCGTGGAAAAAAGGCTTCGGATGAAATTTATAATAAAAATTTGTTAATGTTCTTAATAATTGCCATAAGTTCACGGACGACAGAAAATTTTGGGATCTCGCACCGATCAATATAAGATTTGGGATTAAAATCGTCTCAAATAACAAATTCCGATCAAGATTTGTAAACAAAAATTATACAATATCCCGAATTTTAGCCTAAAAAATTGCGAATCACAATCGGAACATCAAATCATTCGATCCGGGATTTGAGATAATTTTTTCGTCTTGATTGCAAACTCTGCATAAAACCATTAACAAGATAAAAAAAAAACCAAAAAACAAAACATAAAGCAAGAGATTCTAAAAATACTCGATCAAATGAGACAATGGAAGTAATAGAGATGCATTCAGTATCCAATAAGCATATTTGGAGTCCTCTTCAATATATATATATATATATATTATATATATTCTTGGAAATCTACAAATACTAAAAACCTAATAAATCATGTTATAAATCCTACTTAATGCATGGCTTGTAAAGGAATGCCCCATCTTCAAAGCAAAATTCACAAGTTCTGTATACTGCAAAAGACATTTTTAACTTGCTCCTCCTTTTCTTCTCTATGAACATCCACAAGGTTAAGAGATTAATAAAATGGTGAAATGAGAGAGCTGACTGAAAAGACCAAACATTTCCAATAAACAACAAATACCTAAGAGAGCACACACATTTGTATTATCATCTCAGCTCCTACACCTAGAATTGGAAAAAAAAAAAAAAAAAAATAGGCATCAAAATCGGCTTTGACAGTCTTTTCTGTTAATCGCCCACAAGTAATCACATATTACCCCCAGTGACGAACTGATTATTTTCTATATGATTATCCTCCTTTGAGGTGCTTACCATGTGATCTCCATGCCATTTCAAGAAGCCTTTCTCGAGGGCTTCTCGCATCCATGGATGCCGGCAACACTCTATAGCCTGGGGGATGGTTAGCCAACTTCTTTGGCGTGTGCTCTGTTCAGGCCAAGACTCAAGCTCCTCCTTCACAAGCAAAGCAAACATGGCAGCTTTGCATAGTCCTTCTGGACTACCCTCATCTTGAAGGGTTTTGCTCTTAAATTCATAGTAACCAAGAAATTCCTGAAATGCAAGACAATTTTTATCTATATAACAAATAAAACCAAAACTAAAATTAAATATAATAAATAAGATAAATGCTAAAACTAACAGTTTCTATGTAGAACAGATAAAAAGCTCGGAAAAGCAACATAGAAAATAATTAACAAAGCAAAATATTCCTCTTATTTTTCGAAGTTATCGAAACTAACATCATCTAACAACATAAGCACCCAGAAACACAAAATACTGTGACTAAAACAATCCAGTTAATCTGTCCTAAGTATGCATAAGTGGCAATCGAGTAGATTGCCAAAACTAAAATTCTGCCCACTTTCAGACATAAAGAGCTATATCATAAATTTAAAATTCTCTCCCCCTTAGTCTCCTAAGTATCTCCGAATGATGCAACTAATGCTTTATTTCTTCTCTAAAAGTAAACAACAATGCACATATTAGAAATAGACAAAACAAGACCAGAGAAAAAACAACAGGAAGAAAACTGCCAAAAGAAAAAGACCATACTGTTGACATCCAAGTAAAGAGAGTATAGGTAGGAGTAGAATCTAGAATGCACATGCAATGACAGAAAATCCCTCTCAAATCTCAACGAGTGAACAATGAGCTAAATGTACAACCAAAAACTAGGGAAATCAACTCCACAGACAAGTAGAGTCCATTGCAAGAACAACTTCAGTATTTTTGGTCTCTCGTTGAGGGCATTGCACTTCGCTAGACCTGAGGAAGTGAGATTAATATGTGAATGTACCCCCATCTATCAATACTTTGTTAAAAAATGCAAAGGACGCGAGGCATGTGTCGGTGAGTTCAGATGAGCTTTTGACAGCAAGATTTTTGGGAAAATATTTAGATCAACTGAATAATTTCAGCGAAGGAAAGAAAAAGTGTGCTGGGTAAATCCTTAAGATAATCGTAACAACAATAATATACTGAGCCTGTGATCTTTTCTCCATAAGCTAACACAAATTTTAGGCTTCAACCCATCATATTCCACAGTTATCTAAGTGGTGAAATGATCAGGTGCTTATTTCTTTTATATGTTTTGATTTAGGGGTGGGAAAAATAACCGATTGGTTCGGTTCGGTTCGAATCGTGAATCGCACCTGTGAACCGATCGGTTTGTAAAATCGTGAACCGAACCGGTGAACTGAACTGAATCAGTGAACCAATTGGGCCGAATCAGGTGCTTATCTTTTATATTCTTGTGACTAATCAAAATCTTGTTGAAAGATTCAATCAGAGATACCCAGCATGTCAAACTATTGTCATGGTAGTTTTTAGCATCTTGCTCTATACTAATGTCTTCCAATAGATAGTCATCAATGCTTGTAATTCATCTATTTAATCAACTCACAGGAAATATTTATTGTCCTCTAGCAACATGCCTGGAACTTTCAGCTATCATTATTTCACTCAAATTTATTCTTCAATTTGGATATCCAGATCGTATGTCCATGAAATACTTCATGTCTATTTTATTTGTTGTAAGAATGGAATGATTAAATAAGCTTCCACTTAATGACAAAGGAAGTAAACTGAAATCTTTGTCATGAACTGAAATCGCATACATCATCCTTGTTTAATTAAATCCATTGCACCGAATCAGTTGGCTGCAAAATATTAGGGTCAATGTATAAATGCAGACATGCTCATACATAACTGATATCCATATTCCATACACAGACGACAAAATTTAGAATCTAAGTTCCTACAGAATTTTGAATACCAAGAAATAAAGTTAAGGTTGTAAAATAAAGACATACCAGTCATGCGTAGATCAGAGAAATAAAGATTGAGAAGCAATATGAAGATATGATCTTACCTTTAAATCCCCTCGAACCCCAGCCTCTTCCAAAGCTTCACGTAAGGCTGCCTCTTCAACGGTTTCATCATTTTCCCAGCCACCCTAAGATCAAGCAAATAGTAACATCATGAATAAAAATTGGAATGTTATATCTTTGGTTATTTTAAAGGTTTTCGTGGAAGCACGCCAAATATTTGATAAAGAATTAAATTTAACTATAAACTGAAATTAGGGACATGAAGAAATTAGAGAACAATAGCCACTAATAAAACCGATCAACTGTAGATCATTTACTGGAAATTTTTAGTCATTCATGATATTATTGAAACCCACATAATTTCCGCTGGAATGATGTATCGGATAAACAATAACCATTTCAAGGATGCAAGATTTGATACCAGGATTGTTTGTCATTGTTCCTTGAATGAGAAGCCCAAACAAGAGACTCTTATCTTCTGTAATTATTGGAAATGGGAAGTGAGGCAGTTAAAATATTTAACAATAACAATAATAGGACAGTGTTCATTGTGAAATACTACAAAGACGTTATCGAGAGATATTGAACTAAACTATACTAAGCATTGGTCCCCAACTCTGTAAGCGCCATTGCACTTGATGAATGATTTTGATGATGCAACACTCGCAACTTTGACGCAATCGCAAAGCTATACAAAAAGACGTCGAAGCAAAATGGATGTGAAGACTGGAGCTCAAATGAAGAAATCAAGCGAAGTCTTATAGCTTAGGGCTCTCAATGTAAGTGAGTTGTTAATTCAAGTATTCTAAGCTCATAAGACTCATAGACATTCATATAGATACATTAGAGTCATGTGCATATTGTTTTAAACTTCAAATCCTGAGTTTTATGCACTGGAACCGGTCCACTGATCCCTAATACTGGCATATCGGTCTCTGTGTTCTGAAAATACAGTTACTGGAACCGGCCAGACTTCAACGGTCATCATACCGGTCTACCTGAACTTTGAACCTGTTACTGGAACCGGTCTGAACCATACTGGTATCTATACCGGTCAGTAATCCGGTAGGTTTCGCGCTTTTAATGCTCAACGATAACTTTTTAGAGTCATTTGAATTTGTAGACCGACATACCGGTCTCTGACACCGGCACACCGGTCTCAGGACAGAGAATTTGGGCAATTTTCTCTTTCTTTATAAATTGAGTCCCCATTTCGTTTTTGCTAAGTTTTATCACCATACATTTTATACAAAGCAAAAACAAAGAGTTTCATCAATCTTCTTATTCATATACTCTCTTGATTATCAAAGCTCATTACATACACCTTCATATCATTTAGTGAGCTTAGATTTATTTTGATATACACTCACACCTTAATCTTCATTATCTTTTGTGTGTTTATCCAAATAAGTTAATTGAGTTGTAACCTTCAATATCAATCTCTTGTAATTGGGAAATCCCTTGTGTGAGTGGGAATACTCAAAAGGGTGAAATTGTGTAAAAGGTTTAAGAGAAGCCTTGTAAGAGAATCTCTTGTTGTAAAGGTCGGGGAGCCTTGGAAGAAAACCCTAGTGAAGGTTAAGAGGAACTTTGAAATTTGGATCAAAGACATCTATTATAACAGTTTAGGAGTGAGCCGCAGAAAACTCTTGGTGTAAAGTGTGGAGTCATGTTACATAGTGGAAAGCTTCAAGCGCGGCTTGGATTAGTGGACGTAGACATTAAGGCCGAACCACTATAAATTACGGTGTCAAATTTCTTTATTTATCGTAGGTTTTATATTATATTTGCAGATGACATAGTAAAACTTGTTAGTGAAATTGACATTGATAATTACTTTCAGCATTTTAATCATTGTTTATATCAATTGTGAAAATTGTATTATAAGCTTAGTTGATAAAACTACTAACTAAGTAGCCTAAAATTGAAAAGAATTTTAATTCCGCACTATTTTGCCAAATAAAAAGATCTATACAATTGTTTTAAGATCAAAATACCCATTTATTTTGCTTCATAGGAATTGTTTGTTGTGTAAAACCATTCCAGAAAGCAAGCACTGGAAAACTGTGTATAAAATTTTCCCACCTAGATTCCATTAGTCCATAAAAAATAAATCTATTTGCATCTGGTGGCAGAAAGGCTTCTATTTTATGGTCATTTAGGCAAAAAAAATAAATGTTCAATATCTCAATCAGAAAACAAAAAAGGCCCACCCTAATGATATCTGAATATTCTTGATCAACAACACAAACTGTGTTAGAGAAAATTGACATTCCAACCTTAATCTGCATTACTACCACCAGTGGCGGAGCTGCATAGAATTTAGTGTAGGCAGTCGCCTCCGCTCAATCCAAAAATTTATTAAAATGTGTCTTATAAATTAATGAAAATTCTGATTTATTAATGAGAGAATTTTGATTGCCCCTCTAAAACGAAGAGTACCTAACACAGTTTGTGAAAATCAAATTTTACGCCACCAAATCAATATTAAGACTACACCACTACCCACAAGACGTTTTCAACTCATTTAAGCAAAAAAAAAAATAATTAAGCACATGCAAATGCAATGGGAATCAAAGTGGGTAAAAAAGGAGAATGATAAAGTACCTTAGGAAAAAGAAGACCAGGTCCACTAGTTGAGTTGATCATAAGTACCTCTACAATCATATCAGATCTGCCATCACCATCATCATCCCCATCCCCACAATTTTTATATCTATACTTAAAAGGAATACACCTGTCATATTAAAAATAAAAATGAACAAAATAAATATTATAAAATTCAAATCATGCCAATTAACGCTCAAGCAAAACTTGAATTCAAATAAAAAGAAACATACCCAGCAACGAGGCGGCAGCCGGCCTCGTACCGCTGCTGATGGCGACCAGTACGTGCCACCAATTCAGACATTTCTCAAAAACTCTTCTAATTATATATAATATGAATATTATAAACAATTAAAATAATTAAATAAATAAAGGGCTATCTTATAACGAACAAACACAGCATTATTTCAAATTTTCATAACCAACAAATCCATCAGAGCCTCTCCTTCCTTAGAGAAAAGAGAAACAAAGCAAAGCCAGCCATCGGTGTCGCCAGTAATATTTTTAAAAATAACAAAAAAAAAAAAATGAAAAGGGTTTGTTTGCTTTTTGGTTTTGTTTCGAATAGAGAGAGCGAGAGGGGGGAAAAGGGGATTGTGATGAGGGAAGCACCTAGTTTCTATCGCTTTACTAACAATAACCAAAAACCAGCAGCACCTAAAATTAAACCCACACCATACGCTACACCCTCCTTTTTCATTATAAACATTTTCTCTCTCTCTAAAAACCAAATAAATAAACTTGTTAATTAAGCTTAAATTGGACTAATTTATTGGTATGCCATATAATAGATTGAGGGGAAATTATGAATGAATCAATAATGTTTTGGTAGAAGTAGACATCACTTTTAACGAATTCTGATAATGATACTACAACGGGTTTGGTTTAGTATTAGCTAGTCATTTTTAATTAACAATATGGTTACGTTAGAAGGATATTTTTATCATATCGCCTAGCTGAGTGGTATATTGATATAAAATGAAAAAGTTAAGTGGTGCAGTGACATTGTCAGAAATTATTGGTGTACATAGATAATCCCAAAATATTGAAATAGGAAGAATAGTTCACAATGTTAAAAAATAAATGTATTGAGGACTTGATTAACAATCCAACAACAAACCCTAGCCACCCTTAACTTGATCCTCAAGGTACGAAGTCTACATCGATAAGTTAGCGTATTGCACAAGGAATTTGGTTAATTTGAGGTTTAGAGATATTAATTCAAAGTATGGTTTATTCTAAATTGGAATTGAGAATTTAGGGTTTTTGTTGGAGATATGCCCTAAAACCAATATTGTCACAGCGGCTCGGAGATATCATCCTTATATAAATATACTTTTGTTATTAATTATAAAATGGTTTACGATTAATATAAGACATTATTATCTTTCGCATATGTCCAGTTGCGATCTTTTGATTATAATATTCAAAATAAGAACTTGTGATGTATTATGTGTTGAAACTCTATCCGTAAAGAGTTCTAAACCTGAGTACAAAGTTTTCGATTTAAATGCATTCGAATTAATTCTCGGTTGAGGCGATATCATCAGGGATGATCACATCGTATGACTGACATTTTTTAATGATGCCACTGATTAGTATCTGATACTAATAACTGAGTGACAAGTCTCACGTCACAAGAGCATGAACATAGGTAACACGTTGAAGAACGTGACCAAACGTGACGAATCACATTAGCGTTTATCCGTAGTTAATGATTTGTCGTACAGCCGTACTAGTGTACCATTAGTCCTTTGACCTGAGATGTTACGGCGGCCTTCCATATTGAGTCGCATCATTCACTTGTGTATATTACACCGAGCCAGAAGCTTGTTGGCAATGCGTTCTTAATGTATGAAGACAAATGATGATCAAGATGAAATCTGCTGGCTCAAATACTTGAGCTTGAGATCCTAGGAAGAAATGTTATATATGGGCATCAAAACATTGGCCAAAGTACACGTCTTCCGAAAATTTGTTTTGCGGATACGTGGATCCCATATATGAATGACTTTCTTATCCTATGATCATGATAAGGGTTTGATGATTCATGACCCACACTCGATCGGGAGACGACATTAGAGGGACTTTACTACACGTAAATACGACTATAAGGATTTATATGATATTTCATTCTTCGTGTCTGGGGGTCATGACATCTTGCTAGAGGTCACTCATAATCATCATGAACTTCAATTATAATGAGTTATGACGAAATGATACGAAATGGCCTATGTCCAATTTACAATTATTAATTCCATTTTTATTGGCAATATTCGTAGCAAAACAAGTTCAATTGAGTTGTAATAAGTCTTGAAGAACTTGAAGAAATTGGACCGGTATTTGGTAACTATCCATCAAGGAATCAGATTTGCGTTCGTGCTGCGTTCGAACGAGTGGCGTTAGTGTCACGTTCGTTGTTGGGTTCTAACGAAACTTGGCAGAAGATTCTCATGCTTGATGCGTCCTTTAGTGCGATCGAACGAAACCTTCCAGTGAGCACGCGTTCGAGTGGCATTCGAACGTCCGTGCATAACTTAGTTATTTTTTATGTGTTTTCTAGCTAATTTGCCTTTGGAAACCCTAGCTATTGCCCTACCTATATAAAGAAACACATAGCCATTTTCACAAGTGTTGAAAACACATTCTCTCAAAGCTTCAAACCTATATAGCTTTTCAAACTATTCTTTTCTCACCTTGAAGACTTTATTGTTTACATTGTCTTCGCTTGTGTGGTGAGATTGACCTTTATTAAGCCATCAACACAATCAAACCAACTTTCCTAACCCTTTAGATTTCTCTAGGAGGAAGATTAGCAGTCAGAGTTTCGACATTCAGAGTTGCAGAGTTGACCTGCTAAGAGACTTCAGAGGTTCTGAAGAAAACCGTGGGGTACGGGCTCGAGGAGTTCTTCGAGTTCTTACATTCTAGAGGTACTAGAGTCGGTGGAGTTGCCACCATAGGTCATTTACCATCACTGTAAGGTTTTCTCTTTATAGTGAATTTGGGCTGGTAGCCGAAATACCCGGAGTGGTTTTTTACTCGCACGAGTTTTCCACTTCGTCATCAAAATAACTTGTGTTGATTTTGTGTGGTTGATTTATTTTCTGGATTAATATTCTGTTTTGATTTATTGCTATTATAATTGAGGGTGTTTGTTGAAAAACCATAGTAACAATATTTAGGACTTGTCTTAATTATTGTGTTAATTTCGCATCGGGTCAGAACCTTGGATAAATACGAACTTTCAACGGTGAACCCATGGGGTCACACACATTAGCCGAATGATTGACGAAATAATTAAATTATGTCTATATATGATCGATAGGTAATTTTCATACTTTATTGGTAAAGTGAAAAATATTTCCCAGTGTTGACACGCTAACACTCGTTTATTCGTGAAATATTCCGGTAATTTATGAAATATTTCAAATATGATTTGCAGACAGTTGAGAGACGGTTAGAGATGTAAAATATTGATATTGGGATATTGGTGATAAAGATATTTAACTTTTACATGGCAAATTTTGATTTGGCCATGTATTATGATTTTAACTTTACACTTGGCACCTTAATAAGTTGACAAGTGTCAAGATCTTATTAAATCCACCAAATTAGATATTTTTATCAATGGTGTGGATTTAATTTGATTTATATTATTTTTTAAATTAAATATAAAATAATTGATTTTTATATTTGATATTAAATATTAAATATTAATTAAAATTAAATATCTAAATTATCTTTATGTTGATCTTTATGCAAATTTCTTGGTAACTTATTGACTTGTTATTGCAAGTTAAATGGAGATTAAATGAAAGGTAAAAGTGACTTGTTATAAAATATTAATATGACTTATTACATTTTATCTTAAGTCATTAGATTTATGTTAGACATAAAAAGAAAACACATCTCATTACACGAGACTTGTGAATTTTTCGGCCAAGACTAGAAACAGAGAGAAAATTTATTTTCTTTGTAGGTCACCTCTGCGTGGTCCCGTTTATCATTTTCATTATGAATGATGCATTATGTAACACAAGATCATATATGAGTGCGTTGATATTTGTAAAATTATTTTTCGAAAATTATATAAATTATTTGCAATTCATGTACACAATTATTTTTCAGTTGTGCTTCGGACAATTCTCGATATTTTGGCTATAACTTGAAGTTAAATGAAGATTAAATGAAAAGTAAAAGTGACTTGTTATCAAAGGTTAATATGACTTATTACCTTTGATCTTAAGTCATTAGGTTTATGTTAGACATAAAAAGGAAACACATCTTATTACACAAGGCTTGTGAATTTTTCGGCCAAGGCTAGAAAGGGAGAGAAAATTTATTTTCTTTGTATTTTCACAAGTGAAAGAGAGTGCAATACCCTGGTCACCCCGGCGTGACCCCGATGATCATTTTCATTATATGTGATGCATTATGTAATACAAGATCATGCATGAGTGCATTGAAATTTGTGAAATTATTTTTCAAAAATTCTATAAATTATTTACAGTTCCAGTACGTAATTATTTTTCAGTTATGTTCGGACAATCCTCAGTATTTGGGCTATAACTTGAAGTTAAATGAAGATTAAATGAAAGGTAAAAGTGACTTGTTATCAAAGGTTATATGACTTATTACCTTTGATCTTAAGTCATTAGGCTTATGTTAGATATAAAAAGAAAACACATCTCATTACACAAGACTTGTGAATTTTTCGGCCAAGGCTAGAAAGGGAGAAAAAAATTGTTTTCTTTGTATTTTCACAAGTAAAGGATATT